>VDFB02190926.1:0-10822 GCA_007258455.2 Sequoia sempervirens | reverse complement strand
AGATCGTGTATTCTTTGAACCAACACAACAAGTGCATCAGTTCAAAAAGGGGCAAAATGTAGATATAAAAAATATACTGATTTGACATTGTGCCCCTGATCCGAACTTACTAACACCATTTCTTCCTGAATCATTCCTCAATCTAACCATTTAATCAAATTCCCTTATCCGGGATTAAATTCATTAATATTCATCTCTTAATTAAATAAACATTTTTATCTAATCAAGTCAATCTCCCTGCTAATTAAATTAATTTATCCGATATAATTATCCCTATTTAATTAAATAATCAATTTATTTGATTAAATCCCTAAAAGTCTATCCATTAAATTAAATAAATTAAACCTTATTTTTATTTAATCTAACACTATCCCTTTAATTAAATACCAAAATCTTTATTTAATTAGCCTCTTACCATATCTCTATCCGGATGAACAAAATCCATAAATCTAGGTCAAAATAAGTCACATCATCTAATCTCTTGTTAAATTAATTAAACCCTTGATTAATTTAACCTCATCTCATGTCACATCCTCTAGATAATGCAAGTTGCACATGAAAATAGATTTAATTCATTTATTAAATCCCTATTTTCCTCACAAGGCATCTTTGGAATATTCTCTCAATTTGAATTCAAAAATTCCAAGTCAACATATACATCCAACAAGGCAATAACTTCCTCTTACATGTCCTTTGCCTTGAGCCAAGTGGCATTTATTGCATTTTCCCTTCCCTCTTGCATGTCATTTCAACAAATTTGAATTTCAAATATTGGCATTTATTGGCACAAACCCCAAATCTTGCACAACCATCATCCATTCATAGCTTGACAAGTGGCACCATATCATTGGATGAATGTTAGTCCCACATTGCTCAAATTTGGGCATTCATCCATCTTGAAATCCTATAAATGAAGAGCTCCTCTCCTCATTTTATCATCCACAATCCAAGCAAAGTTACCATGCTAAAATACTTAGCCATTTCCATTCATCCATCTTGAGTTCTTAGCTAGGTTATTGCAGATTTTGTTTGGAGCTCTCACCATTTCATCAAAAGTGGATCATCAATCTCTTCAACATTCGAATCTTGCATCTTAGGGATTGGGAAAGGGCCAAATTTCCACATCAAATTGGCACCAATTCCCCCATGGGATTGAGAGTTTGCATATCTAATTAGGATTTTATCTTGTTTTTTATCATTTACATTGTGTTCTCAATATTTTCATTCCTAGTTTGATTTTGTAATGGATTTCATGGGGAATCCTTTTTTAGCTTGTAATTCCTTGTCTAACTCATTTTATTCATGTTGCTTTGCAAGTACTAGAAAAGGGTTTGCACAATTACCCTCCATACAAAGATCAAGGAACCCCTTCTCCTCCATCATATGATCCTCTTCTACCTCATGCCCCCAATAACAATCAAGAACACCATATCCCTTCCACCCCATCCAATGACCTATTTCCATCTCAAAAGTAATATATCACTTCATCCCCATCTCATGATCTTCCCTCTCCCAATCTATTGCATGATCCCTCTTTAAATCAAGATCAAAGTAGACCTTCCACCCCACCTAATGATCATCTCCCCTCTCATGATCAAAACACTCTTCCTACTCCATGTCATGATCCCCTTCCATCCCATAACCACGAGAACACTACACCATCCACCCCATCTCATGATCCTACCCCAAGTCAAGATCAAAGAATCCCCTCATCTTCATGTCATGAGCCTTATCCTCCACAAGATTCCATCACTCCTATCCAAGATACCCATGAACCCCATATGTATAAAATGGGTTCATCCACTTTCATCCAAGTTGGTTCACAACAATGTGTTCGCATCTTGATTCCAAAATAATAAGTATCCCATTGGAAAAAAAGACTTGTTAAGCTATGAATTATCAAGGAAAATGGTAAGGCCTTCATGAGAAAGGCATCCTAGAATCCCTGCAAATCTAATAAAATCCTAATTATCATGGCCTTGGCTATAAGGCTCTAGACTTTGGCACTCCTTCCACCCATCCTAAATCCTAAATCCCTCCATCTAAACCTAAATTGTTGTATTCCCCATCCTCCAAATCTATCTTGGATTTTTTGATGGGTTTTTTAGCACTTCTCAACATAGGTAATGCATAGGTGCATCACCTCTCTTGAAAGACAATCTCCTACAAATAAATTGCAGAAAACTATCCCAAGGTTTCAGATGCTAGGTCATGACAATGCTTGGAATATCTCAATTGTTTCATGTGATTTGTTGGTAATCACAGGGAATACTTATGTATGTTAAGTTGGAGTGGAATTGGTCTTTTGGATGGAATTTATGAAATTCTAGAATGATGTTCTATTGCTGCAAGTTTAGGACATCAGTCTAAAACTCCACCTTTATCATTAGATTTGGCTTCACAATGATGCTTGAACTTTTCCTAAATTAATGTTTCAAAGAAAATTCAAAAGGGAAGGGGAAGAAGAAAGCTCCTAGACCTGCAACTACCAATGAATAGTGATAATGGAGGACACTATAGTGGACAACCTTCCTAAAACTAAGTTCCACTTAACCAAATCAGCAAACAATCTCATGCATCTAATGCTATCTTCTAAGGTCTGTAGATTTTCAACCATGCATTCACCATAAAGCATGAATAAAAGATGGAATTTGAGTACAACATTCAATTCATATTCAGAAAAGCTTACACTGCTATTTATCATCAATAAACAACAAAAATCATGAACAAGGAAGGGCATCAACACAATAAAATTCTTTAGCATCAATGACCAACATTAACTAATCTACTAAAAGCATGTAAAACACATAGAACAACAAAGTAAATCTACTAACTATGAGGAGATGAATAATGAAACATGAATGAAACTCAAGAATCCACCCAGAAGCAATGAATTTCTATTAGAATTTCAACAGCATGTCTTTACAACAACTCAAATCTATCCTAAAAATGAGAGGATACCCCCTATTTATATTGTCCAAAAAGAAAAATGAATGGCAAAGATTTAATCTCATTGTGTGGCCAGGATTCACTAAAAATTAGGGTTTCACCTACCCCTTAATATTTTACAATTTAAAATACACCCTTGTCTTTTAGCCTATTTTGTCCTCTAGTACCTGGTGTTGTAGCACTTTTGTCTTTTGGTTGATTTCCTTTGCTACAACTACACTGTGAGGAACTCATCATCAATACCTAGATTTCCTTCACTCTTCTTCACTGTGGCGTATCCCACGAACTTTCCGATCAATGCCTAAAGCTTACTCCATTCGATTATGTCGGATTGGAGCACTTCAAAGTTTAAATTTCTAGATTTGTTAGTAATCAAGTCCCAATCCTTGTTGCATTTTGGTGTGTTCCTGATTACCTACTCTAATTGAGTGAAGACTCAAGCAGAAAAATCCATAAAGTTTGGAATCAACATATCAGTGGCTCCATTCTCCATCTTCTTATGGAAATTGGATTTAGTTTCTCAGGGTCTAGATTGACGACAGGCATGTCGTAGTCCATCATAAGCTTCAAATACTCTTCACAGGCTGACTGGTGTTCCCTGACCCAATCTAGGTCTAGCTCCACTTCATGGAGCAGCCGCTCCAAGACTTCTCTTCTATGATCAAGGCCTAATTTCCATGTCTCAATGAGCCAGTTGTCATCTTTTGCCAACACTAGCTCCTTTTCCTAAGATCTCTCAGGCATCTTGAGGATAGCCTAGAGTTTACGGTATGTAATCTTGTATAGTTCCAAGAAGTCAGTAAATAAGTTCCTCATGCCTTCAAGCTCCTTGTGTACCTCCCTGAACTTATTTTTTGTCTAAGCAACATGGCCAATACCCATATCTCCATTGTACAATACTCGTCGGAACTAGTCTTCGGTGGCCTTAGTCCAATTCTTCCTCCTTTCAAGCTTGCTTATGTGTTCCTTGGATAGTAGCAATGGTGGGGCCGATGAGGTTGTTAGAAGTTCTTTAGCAGAAGACCATTGTTGTATATAAGTCGTAATATCTGCCACTTGTGCCTTTAAGTCCTCTTTGGATGATTGATCTTTGTTCATATGGTGCACAATTGTGGTGACGGATCCCTGGAGATGGTCAATCTTTTGTTCTCTGGTGGAAATCCCTAGGTCAATGGTGGAGATATTTTAGCTTACTCCTTCTCCTTTATCCATTACTAGAGTAGCAATTTGCATGATACCCAACCCCGACGCATCCATCGTGATATGGGATCCAACCCTTGGCTTCTTCTCCTTCTTTACTCCTATCTGAGCTCATGCTAACATGACCTCTATCCTTTCCTTGGGGTCCATGAGGGCAGGATCCTTCTTCTATAATTGTTTCTCGAGCCCTTCGAGCATTCGAGATCCCTCCTTTGGTGTTTCATGATCACCTTCTTCCTTCTGAGCATGTTGGATCTCCATTTCTTGGTGGCCCATAGCTTCCTGCTCTGTTTTCTCTTCTTCTTCTTCATCTGAGTCACAGATGAATATAGCCTTTTCTTCTTTTGAATCGGTGGTAGCTATGTTTTCCTTGGGGCTATCTTCCCCTTCAGATGACTTTTCTTCTTCTTCCTTCCCATGCTCTACATGATGCTCTATCTCTGGGCTCCTTCTTGTTTGAGCCTCTTTTTGAGCTTTCTCTTCTTTCTTTTCTTCTTCTCCTGCGAGAGGCATTCCTTCATTATGGTGGGGGATTTTGTCTTGTTTTGTGGTCAGAGGTTTTGTAGTTACTTCCATTTCCTCATCTGATTCTTTCTTTTCTACAGAGGATTTTCCTTCCACTTCCTCTCCGACATGCTTGAGTTGTTGAGCCAACTCTTCCTCAAGTTCTTGGTCGGAAGTCTCCACTGTGTATTTTGCACCTGGATCTATAATATCTTCCTCTGAGGACTATGCCTTTTCCTCTTCATAGGCTACCTCATCAATGACTAAGTGTTGATGCTCTGGATACTCATGGTATTCATCAGATTCCTCATCCATTTCTTTAGTTTCCTCCTCTTGTCTTTCTAGCTCTTTGGATATCTACATGGTTGTATCCATTTTGGGTGGTTTAGTGAGAGAAGGGATAGGGAGACTAGCCATGGCTTGAGCTAAGGTAGCATGTACTGTAGGGTTCATTAACACTCTAGAGAGCTCCATAGGTATGTTCTACATGTGCCAAGCAAAGGCCTCTAGGAGAGTGAGAGTGGGAATTGTTGTCACAGAGGCCAGAGGAGTTGCAGTTGTTGGAGACATTGAGGAGGATGAGAGTGGGGAGGTTGTGGCAGATGAGGAGTCTCTCACCATAATGGGTGTAGTAGGTGATGTGGTAGCAAGGTGAACTAAGATGTCCACCACGGGCGGAGAGGAAGCAAGCAATGCTTGAGATGTTGGTGGAGGAGTGATAGCAGTGGTGGCAGCAAGAGTAGAGGCAGCAGGTGGAGACTTTGGTTGTTCTACCTCTTCTTCCTCACCTCCTCTTGGATCATAGGCATATCAATGAATTTGCCTAATTTCTTGGCTTTATTTGAAGGCTCACCTTCAGAGGCCTTCCTTGAATATACCTTATGCTTCGGTTGGCGCTCTAATACCTCTTTCCTTTTCTTTCACCTGCTGGTGGGAGGATATTTTGGGGTTTCTCTAGATGGGGTAGAAATGGTCCCACTGTCAGTTTCTCTCTTGATCTCATCTTCGAGCTCACCATATGTCAGAGCTACTCGCTGGAGCTTCAGCTGAGCAATTTGTCCATCAATCCACTACTTTGTCCTAAGCGCTATTGGTTTTGTTAGAATTTTGAGGTCATTGACCTCTTCCTCATCCCAATCAATTAGGGGCATTGGTAGGTTGGCAACAACATCAAATCTCAGATCTATGACGGTATTTTCATCCTCCACGATTTGATCTAGCACTGGGAAAAATTTGATTGTTTCACAAAGTATGTCATCATGCGCATATAGTGCCTCATGCACACTTCCTTATCATCCTTGCAGTTGGCCCATAAATCCTCAACATTGTGCAAATGGACATATTCTTTCCCAACCATCTTCTTCAATTTTCCATACGGATCCATCCTAGGCGGGGCAGTGTAAAGCTCCAACTTATATTCAATGATCTCTTTTTCAAAATACTCTGCACATTGGGATATAGGAGCATGTTTGTCACTTAGGAGCGTGTGTGTGTTGCAATTTCTTGGAGATTTCCAACAAGATCAACCAGTTATTTGGATACTGGGTAGCATATATGGCCTCTCAGAGAATCCCTCGGTCCGGATGTAAGTAAACTTGGGAAATTGAATAAATAAGAATCTAAATTGGTAGATAAATGCATGAGCACTATGTGTGACCCTTCTCTCGAAGTCTCCTCCGAGTAGTATGATGATGTGCCCTATAAAGGCATCATTTACCCTACAGTAATCTTTCTTGAAATTACGGTATTGAAGCTGCAGGTGCCTATCATATACCTTTACTTCTCTCCCCAAAGTTGTGCTCTATGCCATAAATAGACCTCTGTATGGAACAAGTTCAGCTAATAGATAGACTAGGTAAGAGGTCATGTAAAACTAAGAAGTCCTTTTAACTGCTATAAACTACTCATGAAAGCAATTGTTCATCATTCCTGCCCAATTGAACTTGGACTCCCCCCTAATAATCTCTTCTACAAAATAAAACATCCAGTCTTGGAAATATTTCGCAGTCGAGATGCCCATGTATCTGCTTAGTAATGTTACCAAATCATGGTAATCCTCATGGAAATCACTCCTGAAGAGTTCCTAAGGAACTTTGTTCACGCTGCCCCTCTTCTCTTTAAACCAGAATTGATTAATCAATTTCTTGCATCTTAGAGGATCAGCTTTCCATGTGCTTTTTGCATATTATTTTGTGGTTTCCTCCATTGGATCAAATGTGGGGATGTGGAAAGTTTTCCCTATGGACTTGGAGGACAAATAGGCCAATAATCTGCCATTGCGATCAACAATTCTTCTAGTTTTATCTTGATAAGCCTCCTTGCAGCCATCACTAGTTTGGGAGCCATAAGAGCCGGTGAGAAACCAGCTACCTTGGCCAACCCACTCTTCCTAATTTTCTTTGCACCTTCCATAGTGGGGTTGGAAATGACTCTCTGCCTGAATTCATCAATGTAACTATGTCCTAGGTTCGTATCTATAATTGTGTCTCATTCTATGGTAACCTTAGAAGTGACCTCGGTTCAGTGGAATTTATTTTTCATTTGGTCTTTATCTTCCTTCCCTCTTGGTGCTTTGGCGGTTTTCTTCCCCTTTTCCTTCTCTACGGATGCCCCTGAAGGTCCTACAACTGATTCCATAAATCCTGCAAGCAAAGGAGCAATAAGCATATCCATGTGCAAAATGAGCAGAGCGTTAGAAAAATCCTACAAAATCAATGTTAGATCAAGTAATTTATAATTTAAAGATCATAACATTCCTCTTAGATCACCATTTTCCTTTTGTTAGCGGAAGACATAGAAATGTGGGCCTAGGGGTGCAAACTTCCCTAGGCTGGCAGTCATTTTCAAGGAGGCTATTGGCAGATGACGAATAGGGATGGGTGGCCTAGATGCGTGAACCCACATCAAGACTTTCATGTTGTGATGGGGCCCACCAAGGTATTCTATCATTTGGATACATGGGTTTGATCTTCTTCGAGGTCTTCGAAATGCTAGATCGATCATTTTGGCATGTGGGTCAAAGGGTTGCGGTGTCAGAGGTATCTCAACCATTTAGGGGGTCCATCATTTGAAATGGATTTGGCAAGGAAGAATCTCACAGATGAGGTCTCACAATGTGGGGCCCATGGCCAGGGAAGGCAGCGTCGGTTCAACTTTGAAGTTTAGTTTTTTTAATATGTTGTGGGCGGGGAACCGGAGGAGGATGTTAGATGGCATCCGTTTGAAATGGTGGAGATGCGACGACAGCCCGCAGGCGATGGTCCACATTGTCATGCCTGCATAATGCATTGGTGTGAGTTTTTCATTCAATTTTCATCGAATGGAGGTAGGGAGGTCAGGCTCTACTCAGCGGGCGGTATGCTTGGCTTGGCAGTTTGAGATCAACAAAAGGAGGACGGCGGACCGCAAGCGGCCGTCCTTATTAGGTTTCCTGCATGTGACTTAGAATTTAATGATTTTTAATAAACATTCGTGAGAAGTTAGTGTTGGGACCCACAAATCAAAAAGGAAAAGGTCGTTGGCTGTGCATAACGGTGGACATGTGGCGATGACCTGCGATGAAGGGTCCACAAGTGGCAAACTTGGTCATTTTCATTCTAGAGGCTTAAAGTGACATAGGTGATGTGGGGTCCGCAAGGTGGACAGATGAGATACCAAGGCCATTTGAAGTGGCGAGCGCCCCGCAACGGTCTGTGAACGGAAGTCCGCAAAGGTCAGCCTGTGAAAGGGTTTACACTTAGTCATTTTGGCTTGGAGGGTTGGACGGAAGTAGTTGGTGCGGGACCCGCCTAATAGGAGAAACCTAGGACTTTTCCATCTTGGGAATGACCATTGAGCAATGAGGAAATGATGATGGAAGCCTGCATCCAACAGTCCATAGGAGGAGTTTGGCGATGAGCTCAGCTAGTGGACAAAGATATCACGGGACCCGCAAGGTGGGAGGTCGGGCTCAGTCAGTCGTTTGGGATGGTGCAACAAAGGCAGTCATCTGCATGTGGAGGCCCACACTTGTAGACCCACAATGTGGAAAGGGTCTCGTTTAACTTGTCATTTTTGTTGAGTTCAAAAGGTGACGGAAAAGTGGAGGCGTCCAACCACATGAGCGGGCTCGTCGGAGGTAATGGTCGTTGTTTAAAGTTTGTTGTTGAAAGGCTAACAAAATAATAGTGAGGGTCCTACAGGATGCAAGGGCTCGATGACCTTGGTTCAAGAATGGCTCCCATGAGAGTGAGTTCTGCACGGACCTCAAGGACAAATTTTTAAAGGATTTTCAATTTTTAAAACGTGGGTTTTGTGCGCCGTGAGGTCTTCTAACTAGTTTCAAGGTTTTTCTATTTAAGATTTTTATAATTTTGCAAATTTCAAAGAAAAATGAAGAAACAAGCAACAAGAGAGGTCCTACCTAGTAGGCCCACAAGAACTTGATGAAGAAGCTAAAGATTGCAATGCACAAACAACAGCAGGATCTCGCGGGCGCGGAGGCGGCGAAAGCTGGAGGGCTCTAACAATTTTTACAAGAAGAATGTCAGTGAAAATGACTCATCATAAGCACTATTTATAAACTTTTAGGTATTAAATTCCCTTAATAAATGTGGGTATGGCAGCAAGCATATTTGGTGGGTGCACAATTCGAAACAACCAGTGGTGGGAACGGTGGGGTCCATAGGGCGGATGACAGCCAAGCATTTGTTGTTTGGTCAGTTGGTGAAAGAGACAGTAACTGAGGCCACGGATCCCACAGGGTGGGTGGATGTCCCAACTTGGCTGCCGCAGGGATGACAAAGACAAGATGAAATTCTGCATAAGGAATCCCATGTAGGCGGACCCACAAAGGGCGAAGGACGACAGTTTTGAAGTTTCAAGGAAAACTACCAAGGGAACTCTATGAAGGCTAAAGACTTTAAAATTTTGAAGGTGGTGAAACTTGGTCAACTGAAGATGATGCCTCAAGGATTCTTTGACCACTTAGGACTCAAAATAGGGGGCATGTAAAATGAGATGACGAAGAAAGCTACCCAACAAAAGCAAAAAAGAGAGTGTCCCCATTTTAAACGAGGCGTAATTTGCTATAGGCACAATAGGACCCTTATGTTCCAAATCCAAATTCTTCACCCCTTCCATCTATTTTAGGTCCCTCTATCCCAAAACAAATCCCTTCATCTCCTCCATCCATCTTGGGTCCTTACATTCCACCACCTAGCATTCCTAATCCAAAATCACATTTTCCTTTCTATCCATCACCTCATATCCCTCATCAAGATCAACAAAGGTACACACCCTTTAATCCCTTCCAACTAGCTACTTACACCAACCCATCCATAATACATTCACATCATTCATATCCATCCACCAATCCCATTTCTCTTGGAAGCAATTTGGATGCCAAAACTCAAATGCATAAAGCCAAAAATCCACAAAAATCCAAGGATCAACATGTCCCATCAAAAAGACATGCAAAAACAAAGAAAAATATGATCCAAAATCAAAAATTTAAATTAAAAAGGCCAAAAATTCCAATTAAGCAAAAATCAAAGTAAAAAATCACGTGGATTCAAAATTAATAATAGAATCAATGCATCCCAAAGAAAATCAAAATTGGCATCCAAACTTGCTTATCCAAAAGCTCCATCCAATTCTAAGTCCTTATCCCATCTAATAATCCTTCATCACCTCCATCCATATTGGGCCCTTATATCCCAAAATCTACATCCTCTCCTCCATCTAAAATTCAAAATACAAAATCTACTTTACTTCCTCAATTCTACCACCCTTTTGAAACATAGAAAAATGGGTTAGGGTTCAAAACACATAATACTAATTTGGAATATTTCACCAAAGTTACTATAAATAGAAAGGGAAAAATGAGTGTAATGAACCCATATATTCTTCTATTTCATTCAAGAAATGAGATCCCTCAAGTTAAAATCCACTTTTAATCCTTAGGTGAGTGAATTCTTTGAGGAATCTTGCAATTTCCTTTATGTGTGTGAATGGACTAAACAACGCTTTTGGGAGACATACTAAAAATAATAAATCAACTCAAAACTAAAATGTAAGACCATATCTGTGTAGATTAAACATAGAGATAAAAAACACAATTTATTTCATGCTAATCGGATGAGTGGAGGACACTTAAAATTGATCTCAAAAACAGTCGCAAAGTGTTGTT
>VDFB02190925.1:0-15823 GCA_007258455.2 Sequoia sempervirens | reverse complement strand
AAAAATTGTCCACTTAAGCCCCCTTTTTGGGAACCATCTTGGTGCACTTACCCAATGATATATATATATATATATATATATATATATATATATATATATATATATATTTCAATCCTTTTTTTGATTTTTGATTTTTTTGTATTTTTTGGATTTATATCTTGAAAGATTAGGCATAATTTTTTTTGAGGTGGGAGCTATTCATAGGCTCCTACAAAGGTTCACCTTCTGGTGTTGATAACTGATATGCTCCTAATTTTTAGGTCATTGTGATGATGAAGGGGACCAACCAATTGGGTTCAAACTTTCCCTTGTTATCTAGATTTAGTACATTTTTTTATTCTCCTTCAACAAGAGCTCTCTGACTTGAAAGCTCTGACTCTTGATCTTTTTGTTGTAGCTTCACTTGAGATGGTTTTGGTAGACTTGAAAATTATTTAGAGCATCTAGGCATCACTTATCCAATAGTTCAAGCTCATTCAATTGTGATACCTAATATTCTTCATCTGTAATGAGGTTTTGGAGTGATATCCTTAAGGATGGGAGATCAATCTCAATGGGGAGGATGACTTCTAATTTGTAGACCAGGGGGAATGGAGTTGCAGCTATAGGCATGCATATACTTATTTAGTAGGCCCATAGGGAAGGATTTAGTTTTAAGTTCTAGTCACAACCAACATCATTGAATATATTCTTTACGATTTTCAAAATGGTGTTATTGGTAGCCTCAACTTGGCCATTTCCTTTGGGATAGTATGGAGTGGAGAAGCGATGTTCGATATTGTACTTTTGGCATAGGTCTCGTACATCCTAGTTTTTGAAAGGTGTCCCATTATTTGAGATAATGGCTTGAGGTACATCATAGTGGAAAATTAGGTAGTTCAGGATGAACTTGGAAATTTGCTTTCCTGTAATATAGGTCATGGGAATGGCCTCTACCAACTTCATGAAGTACTCAGTGGCGGTGATGATCAACTTATGTCCACTAGACAAGGTGGGAGTGATTTTACCAATGAGATTGAGCCCCCATTGTGAAAATGGCCAAGGTGTAATGATTGGGTGGAGTTCTTGAGTTGGTGCATGGATGAGATCCCCATGCTATTGACACTATAGGAATTTCTTGACATACTCATGAGCTTCCTTCTCCATTGATGGCCAATAGTACTTAGTCCTCAGCAATTTCTTAGCCAAGGTCATACTACTTGAATGTGAACCAAAAATTTCATTGTGTACCTTAGTTAAAGCAGTCAAAGCTTCCTCAGTGTTTAGACATCGTAAAAGGGTTCCTTCAATATTCCTATGGTATAGGGCGTCTCTTAACATAAAAAAGCAGGATGAATTCTTGAAAAATGTTCTTTTAAGGTTTAGGGTTATATTAATGGGGAGGAATCCTATTCTCAAGTAGGTGTATATATCATTATACCATGGATCACCAAGACCAATGATTTCACACACAAATTCAGACTTTGGTACCTCGAATGCTGGTACGAGAAGTTGATCTACCATGAATTATTGCTTAGGGACGTTGCGTGGGATATCGAGTACCAATCTAATTGTTGTCATAACATCCACTGCTCTATTGTTTTCCCTTGTTATTTGCTCAAATGTGATGTCAATGAAGAAATCTTTGATTCTTTCCACTAGTTTCTTGTGTGGGGTCAGTTTTTCATTCTTCATTTGGTATTCATCAATGACCTAGTTGATGATTAGCTCTAAATCTCCATATACTTTGAGTGACATGATCTGCCACTATACTACAATTCTGAGTCCTATGACAAGGGCCTCATATTTTGCAATGTTGTTTATGCAAGGAAAAGATAGCTTATATGACTTGGGTATGTAATATCCTTTTGGTGTAATGAAGAATATTCCAGCTCCTGACCCATGCTATGTGTAGGATCCATCAAAATACATTTTTAAGTGATTTGATATGCTTATATTAAAGATGGATGCATCAGGGAACTCTTATACAAGTGGATTCTCTTAATATATTGGTGCCTCTGCCAGCTGATCTGTAATTACTTTTCCTTTAATGACCTTTCATTCTACATACTCAATGTCATGTTCTATCATGATCATAACCCACTTAGATGTTCACCCTGTGAGATTTTCTTTAGAAAGCAAATACTTGAGAGAATCTATCTTGGCAATGAGTTTTATCTGATGTGCTAGCATATAGTTTCTAAATTTATGTGCGACAAACATGACTGCTAAGCAAGCCTTCTCAATGGATGTGTAATTCATCTTGTGTCCCACCATGGTTCTACTGATATAGTAAATAGCTCTCTCCTTCCCATTTTTTATCATGTTGAGCTAAGAGAGTGCCAAGGGCTACTACTGTCGCCTATATATACAAGATCAAGGGATTACCTGGAATTAGTGGAATGAGAACTAGTTGTGTGAGAAAGTACTCCTTGATCTTATTGAAATCCTATTCACATTTCTTGTCCCATTTGTATGCTAACCCCCTTGCCGAGAAGATGAGAATATGGGATAGCCTTATCTACTAATTGTGCTATAAACTGATGAATGGATTGGAGTCTTCCTTGAAAACCCCTTAACTACTTCAATGTCCTTGATGCCTCCATCTCAAGGATTGCTTTTACTTTTGCATGGTCTATCTCAATTCCTCTCATAGATACAATGTATCCTAGTAACTTGCCTGATTGTACCCCAAAGACACACTTTTTTGGATTGAGCCTGACCTTGTATTCTTCTAGCCTATCAAAGATGGAGCTTAATGCCGCTATGTGGTCCTAACATTTCATTGATTTGGCCAATATGTCATCAACATAGTCTTCCATCTTTTTGTGAATCATGTCATGAAAGATTAGTGTCATAGCTCTTTGATAGGTAGCTCCTGTGTTCTTCAACCCAAATGGAATTATGTTGTAACAATATGTCCCCCATGGACAAGTGAAAGTTGTCTTGTGTTGGCCATCTTTAGCTATCATGATCTGATTGTACCCTAAGAATCTATCCATTCGTGATAGCATTTCATGTCCTGCCATCATATCCACAATCATTTCTATGTTTAGGAGTGGGAAATCATCCTTGGGACATGCTTTGTTTAGATCTCTGAAGTCCGTGCAGATGCATAAGCCCCCAATGGTCTTTGAAATAGGTACAAGATTTGAAACCCACTTTGGATAATCAATTGGCCATATGCATCCAACATCAAGGAGCTTTTGTAATTCAATCTTGACCAAAAATGCTATTTGTGGATGCATCTTTCTCAACTTTTGTCTTACTGGATTTGCTTCAGGATATACAGCTAGGTGGTGAACCACAATTTCTAGATCAAGGCCAGGTATGTAGGAATAGGTCAATGTAAATTTTACCTTTCTTTCCCTTAGGAATACAGCTAGAAGCCCCTGTTCTTCTGTTAAAAGTGATTCTGCATAGAACATGATCTGTGGAGTTTCTTATGTTCCCAAGTTGACCAGATTGCACTTTTCTACTAAGACTGCTGACTTTTCCTAATGAATAGCACTAAGGGGAAGATTGAATCCCTCATCCTCTGGTGCCTTAGATAGGTTTTCAACATTGGGTGCATCCTTTGTTTTTACTATTTTTGGGTCAGAGAGTGCCACTATGTGGTTTTCAATCAAAGACCTAGATATAATTCTTAAATTTTCACTTTTGCAATTGAGGGATTCAATTGTTTCCCCATAATAGGCATGCCTATCTAGCTCAATGTCAAACCTAGCTATGTGATCTCCACATGGTATAGTATCCTACAATCCCATGAATTTTGAGAGTGCCTCATCATTTTTGAATGTGTCCAAAATTGGTGGTCCTCATTGGTCATAATCGATGAGTTAGGGATAAACTAAGTTTAGCTCATGGGTTTGGTTGCTTGACTCAAAAGATAGGGTACTAATCATGAGAAGGGAGGAATCCTCGAATATCATGGGTAGGTTAGTTATGGGATCCTCAACACACACATCAGTTATGCCAAAGGTATAGTTGTCTAAGGGAAAACTTGTAGATATTGAGAACTGAGGGGGAGCTTTGAATTTTCTAACTGAGGCACTTTTTCCAGGTATGGTTATTTTCAGAGGAGTACATCCAAGGCCAATATTCCTTATACGCTTCTCAAGAATGATAGGTTCTAGAAGACCAATGTCATTTTTTTCAAGTTTCTTGTTTTTTTTGTAGCCCCATCCTTGCATTATCTATAGTTCTTTGCTATTATCAGCCATGGGAAGATCAGGCACATGCCTTTCATCTTGGTACAATAGACTTGATATGTCCTTTTTTTCCACCACTTCTCAACTTAGGTCCCCCCAACATCTAAATCTGGAGGGGTCTGTTTTGAATATTTGGGATGAAGTGTTATTTGGATGCAGTTGTCCATGAGATCTAGGAGATTGTGGTAACTCTCCTATTACAAAGGCACTCTTCTTCATTTTGTAATCCCCACACCCATTGTCTTGGATAATGAATTTGATATCAGAGATGTCAGGAATGGAAGGTGTCTTTGTCTCAGAAGTGGAGGCTAAGGTAGATGGGTCTACATATGGAGTCATAGGGACTTCATCATTCTTTGGGACTTAAGGAATCTTGTAGTATTTTGCTTCCATATTCTTGCAATAATAAAATGGCTTGGGATCACCATGGATTGTGACCTCTTGATTTTGATAGGGAAACTTGACACAATGATGGAAGGTAGAGGTGACAACTTACATCCCATGAATCCATGGGCACCCCAGGAGGATATTATAAGGTAATTCAAGATCAAGGACTTGGCAAGTAGTTTCCATGATAGCTGGCCCTACTTGAATAGGGAGTTGAATAGTGCTTTGAGACAGTCTTTCTTGATCATCATATGCCTTGATTGTAATACCTTTACCATTTTCAATGATGTCTTCAAAGAATCCTAGATTCTTTATTAGCTTGAGAGTACAGATATTCAAGCCTACACTATCGTCCACCAAGAATATTTTGAATTTATTCTTATGGACCAAGACATCAAGATGGAGTGCACAGTTATGAGATGGTTGCATTAGGAAGTCTTGATCAGAAAATGTTAGGAGATGTGGGGTGGTGATATGTCTGACCATAGCTTGGAACTAGTCTAAATCAAGATCTGTGGGGATAGTGGATGAAGCCAATGCTTCTAGGATTTTCCTGTGTGCGGGTGAGATTTTTAGTAACTCCATGATGGAGATCTAGGCAGGGGTTCTTTTCAGCTGGTCCAGGACATTATAACCATTGGGAATGGATTTTGGATTGGAGGCTGGTGACTTGGGTGGTTGTGATGGCCTAGGAATGGTAACTCTATCACCATGTGTGGTGACTCCATAGTCGGTTCTAGCTCCCTTAACGTTGACACCAATGACCCATTCATCTAAGGATGCAATAACATGATCGTAAACATGGTTTACATCAAGTTATACTTTTCCTTTACATGGTTGTTCCATTTATTGTGATCTGGCATCAAATTCATGTATATCTTAAGGTCCTACTTTCTTATAGGCTGTTCAACATTTATGGTTCTATCATCAATAATGTCTTTGATCAAATTTTTCAACCTCATGTAATTGGCCATTGTGTGCCCCTTGATTTTATGAAAATCGCAAAGGTGATTTTCATTATACCATGGTGGTTTCACTTGGGGCTACTGATAATTCTCATAAATGGGGATTTTTATAAGATTCTCTTGTACCAATTTTTTCATGATAGATTCGATTAATTGTCCAAGGTGTGTGTATTTTTTCTTCGGGGGATGTACTTGTTTCATGGGGGTGGCCCCCCTTGATTATTCAGATTGTTGACCACTTGATTGTTGGTTTGTTGTGATACCACTTTGGCTTGTGTTGTTTTGATTGTTGACTTGTGGTTGTTGGTATGATTGTGTGTTTTTCTTTGGGACACTGATTCTAACCTTGGCGTCAACCACACCATTGTTAGTGACATTCTTGTTCTTTTCCCATGTGCGAGGTTTTTTGTTGTAACTCGTTGATGGGCAGTTGTCTTGATATTCTTAATGTGCGGGTGTCCCCCCTTGTGTAATAAGGGCTCTTTTGATGTTGAGTTCCTTGGGGATCAACTAGTCATATGTGGTGATGCAATGCATTTTTAGATGGAAGGACAAGGTTTTTTCGAGATTGGCAATGATAGTGTAGATTTGTTGTTCTTCTAGCATGGTCCACTTGCTTTTGTTAGCCTTGGATCGTCATTGTTGTAAGAAGGATGTGAATTTTTCCCCCTTAGCTTGTTTGAGAGAAAATAGTTCCTCTAGACTCACATCCATGCCTATGCTAAATGCATAGTTTTGTATGAATGCATCCACAAATTCTTGGAACTTTTTTATTTTGAGAGGAAGGCGAGAGAACCACTTCATTGCTGGTCCAAAAAGACTTTGAGGGAATAGTCACATTAGATAAGTGTCATCGTATGCAACTTCCATACAATGTACCTAGAATTCCCTGATATGATCTTTAGGATTACCCATCCCACGATATTTGTCAAATTTAGGGATTTCAAATCATTTTGGGAATGGAACCATCACAATGCTTCTGTCAAATGGATAAGGGCATAAATTGCTTGGCGTTTTTCATTGTTTTTCCAGATTGGAGGTCTAGCACTTGTGAAATCAATTTGATTTGTGCGGACACGCCATTTTGTACAACAAGTGGTGGGATGAATGTGTTTTGGGGTGGTTTGATAGTTTGAGTGGTAGGTTGGGTGTTTTGCATGTTTTTGGGAGGTTGTTACAAACTTTGTTGCACAACCAATGCTTGTTGGTATGCTTGCAATCACTGCTATACCAACAACGCTTGTTGTTGGTCTTGCTTCTATTGTGCCAGCAATGCTTTTTGTTGGGCTTGTTGTTATTGTGGAAAAAACCCTTGTTGTTGGTCTTGCTACTATTGTGCCAACAATGCTTGTTGTTGGGCTTGTTGTTGTTGTTCTAACAATGTTTTTTGTTGGGCTAGTAATTGAGTTGCTTCTTATTGTGTTAGGTATTGTTGCAAAGCTTGCTGATAGGCTTGTTGCTAAGCCGCTTGTTGTTGTGCTTGATATTTTTCTTGTGATTGAGCTTTCACCTGATTTTGAGCTTGTTGGGTAGCTTATGCATCCTGGACAACCTGTGTGGCTTGTGCAGCTTGGGCAGCTTGTGTGGCTTGTATAGCCTGGGCAGCTTGTGTGGCTTGTTGTTGTTGCAATAAAGCTTGGGCTTGGGCGGCCTGTTGTTCTTGTTGTGTGGCTTGTTATGTTTGTGCTTGTTCAATAGCTTGTTGTGCAGCTTGTGTGGCTTGTTGATTTTGAAATTTTTGAAGTTCCTTTTGGTAGGCTCGTTTGGTTGCTTGCAGTGTGATACTGTATTGATTTTTCATGTTTCGTTTTAGTGGTGGAGGTGAAGGATTCAGAATGGTGTGATATGTTGTGATGAGAGTTTTTTGAGGTGCTATTGGATTGATGATAAGGGGTTGTGTGGTAGATGGTGCAGTGGATATGCTAGGTCATTAGGAGACCATATTTATAGATGGTGCAGTGATTGGTTGTGTTGTTTGGATTGGTGCCATGATTAGAGGATTTGGTATGTTGATTTGATTCATGATTGGAGGATTTTTTTGATTTTGTTGATTGAGGATTAGTAAAGGGGGTGCCCTAAATTAAGGATTGTTGTGGATGTTAATGGTAGAGGGGGGAATAGTGGGAAGATAGGTGGTGCATTTCCTTGAGAAAGTGATGATGATGGATCAAAGATTCCCCCTTGTCCAAATAGTCCCCCTTGTCCTTATGAAGTTATGGGGAGAGAGACTTGTGTGTTAAGAGAATATATTAGTGTTGTAGAGAAAGCGGATGGATTATTATTGTCATGAAACACAAGCATAACATATGGGTGTTTTGGATCTTGTGGGACAAATTGACCCAATATAGTATTTGCATCCAAGTATTGGTTTTTTACAAGGGGATGTGTTTGAAGAGCATGGAGCAATGAACTCCCCTTGGTAACTATGGATTGACTTGGAGCATGAGATGAAATTGGTTGTGGGATGGGGTGAATGATGCTTTGGAAGGAAGGTGTGAATGAGACCGGTGGCATAATCCCAAGAGGTTTCTCCACAATACTGCTTACATCATAGTCAAAAGGGAGTTTAGGCCCCTCTTTAGCCAATTCCAACATGTATTGTGAAGAATTAAGTCTCATCATTGTGTTGACAATTTTGTGATTTTAGGGTTTTGGACCATTTCATGATTTCCCATCTCAATTCATTTGTGTGGACATTATTAGGCGATATCATCTGACTCTGGCAACCTTCCTGGTGACCCTTTGGGAAGTTGGAGGAAGATTGGAGTGGGGATTGCTAGATCCAATGGGGCTGATTTCTAGGCGTAGTTTGACCCAAGTCACCTAGAAGGGATGTTTCTTGTTTGTTTCTTTTTTCTCTTGTTTTTAGATCTAGTTTGGACCATAAAAATAAGGATCAATTTTAGAATGTGGGAGGGTGAACCTCTAACTCTTATATTGGTTTAATTCCTAGGTACAAATAAAAGAAAATATAAGATGTTAAGGATCAAAGGGCTGCAAGATGAGATGATGAAAGATGAGTTGTGTAAAATGATTGGACTCTTTAAGAAACCTTGAAGGAGATAATTTGAAATGTTAGGGAAATTGATTTTTGGATTTTGGATTTGATTTGGATTTGGTTTTGACTTGACTTGTATTTGATTTTTATTTTGATTTAGATTTGATAATGAACTTATAAACTCCAAGAGGTTAGATGTTGTTTTGGAATAAATTTTTCCACAAAGTGATAATTTAACTAAGTGTATGAAGAAGGATGCATCCACACACACTCAGTCAAACAAGATGATTTTGCTCTTAAAGCGACTTTTCAAAGTCTAAAGGGCGAAGGACTTTTCCCAAAGACTTCTTAGAGGTTATTTTGATTATTGTTTGATGGAGGATTGATTGATTTAATCGACCTGACTAAGGTTGGCATGGGATGATTAGCGATCGGATTGATAACAAAATGACTGACCAGATGGCTGCACCAAATACTTGGCCGGAGATTTCTTGGACTAAGACCTCTTTTTTAATTGATGGACTTTGGTTTTGGAACTTTGATCTTGCGAGAAATAATTTGAGAAAACACATGTGTGAGGTTCAATTTGTCTTTTATCTTTGCTTAATGAGTCCTTTTTACCACAAACACTTTCTTGCTTAGCATTTTGAACTAAATGTCTATGTATTAATTTATTTTCATCCCACAAAGTTCATTATGTGTAAATCAAGAGAATCAAGGCAATAGTTCCCTAATGTTGACTTTAGAGAAAAAATTGAGATATAAATTCAAATACTTAGAAGCTTCTAAGGATGAAATCCCAAGGGACAAGCAGTAGCACTTGGATTCTTTCAAAGGTATTTGCTTCTACTAAAGGGTTTGAAATTTCATGACCATTATTGAATGTTTGTTTTCAAGATTTTGGATCCAAACAATGTATTTAACTGACTCAAAATTGTAGAATCCTAGGATGCAAAAGAAAATATTTGTTGAATTTGCCACTTGGATAAATCTAGTTGCGCTTATTCAAAGTGGATGACTAGAAGCTTGACCAAATTGGCTCCCCTCCACATCACTCACTTCTATGGGTCATCCAAGCTTCATTTCTCATGAATCTCCCATGAAAAAATTTTCATCTCTAAAAATAATCACAAGTATGTGGGACGGCTTTGGAGGTCTGATCTTCTAATGCCAACAAATATTGGGATTTTTGGCTACTACACAAGGGTTCATTATATGTGCATCCAGTTCAAAGGACATGATGATAAACTACCTCAAGAGGTCTCCCAACCCTTAGAACAATGGATTTATGCATCATAAAGATACTGGGAGAGAGCTATCATGCATCACTAAGTTCATTGCAAACTTTCCTTGCAACCACAAATTTGTATAGTGGTTTGAAAGAGCCTGGCTTATGCTCGTTACCACTTGGGTAATTCCCTTGGGGTGAGTAATTTTTCCCACCAAGGAATACCCTCTAAAGGTAAACAAAAGTGAGTAAGCACATCCATAGTTTGATCAATATTTGTTTACATGAACAACGAGAGAACACACACAATGTATTTACTCACACTAG
The DNA here is from genome assembly GCA_007258455.2 of Sequoia sempervirens. Lineage (NCBI taxonomy): Eukaryota > Viridiplantae > Streptophyta > Pinopsida > Cupressales > Cupressaceae > Sequoia > Sequoia sempervirens. Next base: position 5,728 of record VDFB02190925.1, on the reverse strand, counting down.
CAAGATTTGTTCAATTTTGAAGAGCCCAAATTGAAGTGTGGAGGAAATATTTTAGAAAACCTAATATCACCAAAATACTTTTGATTCTCAAGATCACCATGAAGTGTGAGAGAAGTGCATACACCTTTAAATGATATTATTTTGTATTAAAGATTACAAAACAAGAAAAACACATGTTCATTTTAGACTTGAAAAGCAGTAATGGGTTCTTTTTATAGCACCAAGATGAAGTGTTTGGAGTTGTTTGTTCAATTCTTAAAACCCAAAACCAAATCAAGTGAGTTTCTAATGTTATTTTTAACCATTTGATTATTCTTTTTAAAACCAAAATGAAATGTATTTGAGTCCTAAAACTGAAGATAACAATATCCTAAAGATGGGATTATAAATGCTCCCAAAGTGTTTAAAAACACTTGTTACAATCACAAGATGGTGTCATAGGAAGCCTTCTTATTTCATCCTTCCCTTCTTGATCACCTCAACCTACAAAAGCTGGTCAATCTATAGAAAATAGAGCCACAAAATAGGTTAAAAGCCCAAGGTGATAAAAAAAAGCACGTTTAAAAAAAACTTGAAAATTGACCTTTTACCCTGGCAACCCAACATTACAATCCATGAAGGCATCATTTTTTGGAGATTCAGCATCACTCTGGTGAAGTCAACATAGACCACATTTGTGTCGGTATTTTTCTCTAGCGTCACCCTTTGGAGTTTGACTAATCCAACCCTCTGGTAAATTAATACAACATCGCACTTTGGAAGTACTTTCAACATCACTATATAGCGACACTAGACTAATAGAATCATTGTTTGTCCTCTTCAGGATCACTGTATCCTGAAAGCACAAAAAAAAGAAAAAAACTATGGATTTGACAGAAAAAAATGTGTTAGTTTTGAAAGATTCGCCCTCCTTCTAGTGCCAAAATGTGAATGCTTTGCCTAAACCTACTTGAAAACATGGACAAACAAGTAAACATTAATCCTTAAACAAGTTCAAACCAAACATTCCCCATGAAATTTATTCAAACACATGAACAAGTAAAGAAAGATAAAATATCAAGTGAAAGATAATGAAATCTTATTCAGAATACTCAAATGAACATCCCGTGGGGGAATTGGTGTTTATTTGATGTGGAAAGAAGCCCTTTCCCAATTCCTTTATAAGCTTGATGATGATTGTGTGCTCCTTGATGCAAAATATCAATAACCTTGCTAAGATTGATGAAGTTCTATGCTAACATGGAGGAAATGTGGACGAAAATGGATACTTTGAATTCAAAATGACTATATTAACCTTGCATAAACGTGTGAATGATTGTGGATTCAAATGAGCATGATGATCTTACATGGATTGTGGATGTCAAATCAAATAGAGAAAGCCTCTATTTATAATGGAGAAGAGTTGAAGAATGGGGAATAGGAAGAATGTGGGATTAAACTTGAACTAATGGAATTGTGCCACTTGTTAACATGCTAATGAAGGGAGGTGGAGCACATTTTGAACAATGTGCATGTTAAATGCATTAAGGTGGATATTGAATTTGAAGAAGTGACTTGCACAAGAGGGGATGTAAGCGCCTTTAATGCCAATTTGGCTCAAGGAGAGGACATGTAAGAGCCTTTAATGCCATGTTGGGAGGAAAAGTCCTTTTTGGGAGGGAGATTTCAAATTGGTGGAATATTCAAAAGACTATGCCACATTTGAATGAAAATAGAGGGAATTAGTAAATCAAATAAATTGATTTATATGTGCAACTTGCAAAAGCTAGAGAAATGGAGGATTAATGTTAGGAGTTAATTAATCTAGGATTAACTAACTTAGGTGGAATTAGTTGATATGACATTTGGATTTAGATATTTAGATTTATTTAAATCAAATGAGAGGATAGTTAGATTAGTGATTTTAATTAAATAAATTTGACATTCAAATGTTAAATATTAGATTTGATCAAATAAAGTTGATTTATTTAATTAAAAGAGATGACTTTAGGATTTAATTAAATAAAATGATATTTAATCAAAGTAGGAACATTAGGATTTAATTAAATAAAATGAGTTATTTAATTAAAAGAAGTACATTAGATTTAATCAAATAAAGTTGATTTATTTAATTAAAAGAGGAATCCTGATGAATTAATTAAATAAAGATTATTCAATTAATTGGTTAGTATAGAAGTGATTAAGGAAGAAAGAATTGGTGTTAGTGAATTAGACTCGAGTGCACGATATCAATCAAGATAATTTGAACGTCTACAACTTCAACCTACAAGTACTTCCATCATCCACCTAGGTTCATGAGACTTATGTTGAGATTCCACCTCCTCCACCTCTTGCATATCCAAAGATCATCTTAGTTCAATAAGATGTTTCTAGTATTTCAATGCTAGCTTTGTGGGATGACTTTCTACTAGACATTGAAGAGTTATTTTTTGAGTCACACATAAAAGATATTGGGGAACATGATTGAGGATATTCACTTTCTCTTTGATGATATATACAACCCACTTGTCATCACTTCAAAATTTCCTTTTTATGTTGATATACATGGTTTTTTATAGTTTTTTGGATTTACTTTATTTGATTTAACATATTTTGATTCAAACATGTGGACACTTGAACAATTTTCTGAGGAACTCATCTCAAGACCTCTTCTCCTAATGAAGTTTTTTCTACATTTACCAATGGATTTATTTCTTCTTAAGGGTAGAAATGATGTTTTCCAATTTTGGATCATCTTCAACATTATTATTTAACCATTCAATTTTTATAGAGGAGTTACTTCCTTATGGGGGATTCATCATTTCTTCTTTCTCTTATATGGGGTATCTTGATTGTAATTATGTGACTGAAGCTATATTTGAGCAAACTTATTGACTACTACATTATTTTTGTCACACATATTCTTTAATTTCTTTTTTCTCTTTGTTGGATAGGAAATTTTTCCCTTTAGGTTTTCTCCTTTCCTCCAATTATGAGGTATTTCATTTATTTGTACATGGGTACCTCATCAGGCCTTGTAGCTAGGACCCATTCATGCATCCATCATTATATTCATCATTATCATTTTATCTTCTCCCTAAGTTGATTTTAAGGGGGTTTTAGAGTAAATAGGAAAATCACAAAATAATTTATTAATCATTAATTAATTATTAGGCCCCTTTTACTTTATGCACTTAAGTTAAACATAGGAAATGTTTTTTATTAATAGATTAAACTATTTTTAGGTCTTGTTATCTCATAGCATATGATAAGGACACATGTCTTAACCTAAAATACTCCTAATCTAGGGTTTCATCTAGGGTTTACTTTTTCATTTTCGTAAGGATTCGCCATTCATTTTAATCATTCATTTAGGTTAATCCATCAATATAATTTCTTAATTTTTTGAGAAAATTATTTTCTTGCATGTAATTACTAGGAACTATGGCCCATTCACCATCAAATCCATCAAGTTCTTCCACTCTTAAGTCAAGAAATTCACTTGGTATAGACACCTCTAGATAGCTTTTCCTAATGATATTTGAAGGCTTGAATATTTCTTCCACTCTTTAATGTCTATAACCTATACATTATTGGTAACCAATTTGGCAGAAGTCATCTTGGCTAGTCCTTCAAGAGTGGTACTCTTTTTCATTTTATGAAGTTTATTTTTTAGGATGAAAAGTCTAGTAGCTATGTTTTTAATATTTTTTGTAAACAAAATTATTTTAGCCAAGCTCCTTGTGATCTCTTCTTCATTACACTCCAATGTACCTAGTCTTTAGATCATTTTTTGTCATGTGTTAATGATATTTGAAAACTTGTTGAATTCATACCAATGGTCATCATTCAATTTTTACATTATTTTCCTTCCCAAATATGGTAAGACCTTTTAGTGACCTAAATATATTGTTAAGAATTTGGAACTACCAAAGAAACCAGTTTGTAATATAGGTAATAATTTTATTAACTCATGCATCATATCTATGTTATGACATTTTGTACACAATCTACTAGGGAAAGACAAACTTTAAAGTATCTGAAAAAATCAATTACTCTTTGTGTTTCTATGGTATCGAACATGTTATTTCATATTTCCCCTTGTTATAATTCATGAGGTACTCACATAGTTATGAAGTTCAAATTTACTTATATTGATTATATTTACTTGAAAATTCTTAAAATTAATCTAAATAAATTTTTTTGAGTGAGTATCCTACATTTGATTCTCCAAGAGATTTTGTTTGATTATTTCATTGATCAAACACTTTAAAGACATTATAGTAATCATGTGTTATTTAGAAGCTACATCGATAGTGGATTTATTCAAGAAAACCTATGAGGTTTCACTTTGCACTCACAAATAGCATTTAACTTGAAGGTTTATAAAGTTCTTCAAAAAGATTTTTTCAAACTCCTATAATTGTTCCATTTCATATTTTATCATGTTTTGAATGGAGTCATATCTTTTTTTAAAGAATCCTTTTTACAATAGTCTTTAGGGATTGCAATGTCATGCATGATGTTTATATTTTCCATTTAATTATATTTTCTTAAATTTCTAAAAAATTAAGAAATACAAAATGTGTTTATTATACTCGATGAGAGATTATTTCTTAGAGATATTTTTTATTGTACAATGTATGCTTTGGTAATTTTTCCTAATTTTATATTCATATTGACCCTAAATAAGACATTTACAACTAATAAATATCCTCCTATTATGTCATCAATGAATTCCCGTACTCTACTCTTCAACTCTAACATGATGCAGTAATGGGAGAAATTCTTGTGAAATATATTCCCTTGAAAGTTTTGAAATCCTTTCAACAAATCCAACCTAACAATATCCAACATCTGTATAGATGTTCATGCCTTTGTAAGACTCCTAGTTTAATGGAAAAAGGAGAATTTTTTCATATGTGCCTATGGGAAATAAAATTCTACAAACCCCTTTTCTTTTATTTGTTTTCTTTAATTTCATCCTAAAACTTGAAAATTTTTACTTTTTGTGGGAATGAATTAATAGAGTTAAATTCCCTTACATCCCCATGGTTCCACTTTTCCACCCTTATAAGGTTCTTTTCAGCTTTTCCCCTTATTACTTGTAGGATTTCAACATATGTGGGGGTGGATAATTATGCAGTCATTTTTTCCTCCAATCCCTTAAGAATCTACATTTTTTCACATATAAATAGAATTTTATATGCTTTCATTCTTTTCCCCTTCATATTCTTGTAGGATTGTATAAATTTGTTGAAGTGGTGAAGTCAAGGTACTTTGTACTTCCCTACTTCCTTTGAATTTTTACTTTTCCTTTAATTGCCTTTACAATCTAGAAATTAGATTTGTAAAATGTAAAATTTTGTATTAAACTTTAATATTTTAGATTTTTTTTAATTTATTAAGATCATAAATTTTAATAAATTTAAAATCATTAATATATTTATTAGTTTGCAAAAGATTTAGATTTTATCTTGTTCGAATTACTTCACACTTCATGACTTGTACCATAGATTTCTATGAATAGCTTCTTTTAAATAATTGTGAATTTTTACTTAAATTAAAAATATATTGATATCAATATGTTTGAACTTCATGAAGAGTCAAAAATTTTCATCAAAATTTTAAAAATATTGTTTGATTTGATGAACCTGCAAGCTATGAGAGAATTAAAATGCTAAGATGCACCATGACATGATATATCAATCAATCTAAAAGAAAAATATATTTTTCTATTATTGAGATA
>VDFB02190924.1:34180-89588 GCA_007258455.2 Sequoia sempervirens | reverse complement strand
CTTATTTTAATATTACGAGGTAACACTGAATCACTACAAAATTTTCTATAAAATTTAGTTTGTGTTGTATCTAATAGGTGTTTTGGGTTAGGATCGCGAACTTTGGACCCCACCCTTAATTTTAAAACATCTCTAGCATTAGATGAAACCCTAGTATTATCATGCCAAAATTTTTCGATCAAAGATTTAATTTCAACACTCAATTTTATATCAAACCTTGGTAGTCGTCCACTGAAACTCCAACATTGATTGATAGGGTCATTTTCTATACTTTCTCTTCTTTTTGCTGCTCTTAGTAATGTTTTAGGATGCATTTTTAAAACTTCACTAATATTGCTTACCATTCTTTTATTCAAAGTTGTTTTATTAACTATAGCGGTAGTTATAGCTCTTCTTGTTGCGTTTTTATCTTTAGATTGACTATTTTTCTCAATAGATTGAATGACACTAGCAAAATTAGACATAGCATGTTTTAATGATTGGTTTTTTCTTCTTGGTTTAACAAAAAAACCTAAAATTTTCATTATTTTCCTCATTTTTGCATTCTCATCAATTGCATCATTAGTTGACATTGAAATGCAATATTTCTACGATAAAAGAATTCGGTGTATATTCTATTCGCATGCATTCTTATTTGCCTCCAAGAAATTTGATCAGGATGATTATCTAAAACACCACTTCCAATTTTAAATAAAGTATTTTCATTAAATTCAACATCACATTCTAAATTTTCATCTTCATTTTCATCAACAAAACAGTTTTCATTTTCATTTTCATTTTCATCAACAAAACGGTTTTCATTTTCATTTTCATCTTCATTTTCATTAACAAAGCGGTTCTCATTTTCATTTTCATCAACAAAACGGTTTTCATTTTCATTTTCATTTTCATCAAAAATATAGGTTTTGTTTTCATTTTCAAGAAAATGATCATTTTGATTTTCATTTGCAACAAAAGATTTTTCTTTTTTTTTTTCAACAAATTCTATAAAAGTTTCATTTCTTTGAATATAGTCAATGTCAACATCATTATATCTAGCTTCTTGTAAATCTTCTACAAACAAATTTACCATGTCACTAACATGTGGATTTGAAGACGTACCTGGATTTGTGTATATTGAAACATTCTCCATAGCATTCAAAGAGGGATTTGAAGACATAGCAGGACTTGTTTGTATAATCATATTCTTCTCCAAATTGACTCCTTGCAAATTAGCTTCATGTACAACTATGGTATCTTCAATGTTTTCATCTTCAATAGTTGTTGAATTGGTTGTTCCACCATCGTTCATTGATTTTATTCTCATTCTTCTTTCTTTTTGACTTTGTCTCTCTTTTTCTTTATTTGCTTCAACTTCTTGAGGAGTCAATGTCTTTTTTCTCTTATTACGAAATTTATCTCCCATAATTATAAAATTCTCAAGGACAGATGAATGTTAATAGTGAAATACTTCAAAATATTGAATCCAAATTGGAAGTTGAGTACCTATTACGCCAAAATTCTTCTTCTTGTGTTCCTCAAAACAAATAGAAAACTACCACAATTCCACTTTAAAAATTGTTCTCTTTATGCTTCATTTGAAAAATTCAATCCATATTGCAAATTTCACTTCAAAAATGGTGTAGATGATGCTCCCTTTGATAAAATCAACAAAAAATCAAATTGACCACCTGTAAATACAATAACATATGAAAAATAATTGATTTTCAGTGCTCTCGGCCGTACATGTCAAGTTGCAAAGTTGCAGAGTTGACAGTAATTGTCAACAGTGTTTTTAAATAATATAAAGCGGGATCCCGTCTATAAAGCGATCCGTTTATAATAAATGGGATCGTTACTAAGCGGGATCCGAATCTACTAATAAGCGGGATCAGGCTCCATAATGGGATCCACGTTTGTCAGCCAACTCGAGGCGTGTGAAGTGGGGATAAAGTGTTATAAGCGGGATCGTTCACCTCAACGGTCAGCAACGGGATCCCGATTGTAACACAGGATCCCGTTTATTACTGAATGGGATCCCGTGTTATAATCGGGATCCCGTTTTTTGAAATTTGAATTTGGTTTTGCATTGTGGGCGGGTTTTTGCCAAGGTTTTAGGTTCGGGAATAGCTTTGGAAGTCCGAACCTAAGCCTTCAACCTGGTTTGACCTGCAAATTGTAAGCCTTAACAATGTTAAAGCAAAATATCGACTTTGGACATATGGCTGACGACCTTTTTTTGAAAATTTTCTGACAAAATGAAAACCCATTTTAGATCAAACAATGCAGATTCTAAATATATAATTTTTTTTGCAATTGAATTATTTTTTGCATTTTTCAATTAATTTCTAATAAAATTGGTCCATAAACTTGAAATATCAGAGTTTTTTACTATTTGAATAACTTTTGATCAACATAACATTTTGACAAGCGGATTGCACGAGAGAAAACTTCAGACAATTCTTTTCAATTTGAAAAAAAAAAATCAAAAAATGATAAGTTTAGGTCATCTTATGCATGTCGTACATGACGATTTTTCAAAACAACAAATCTGCCTAATAAAAATTAACAAAAAAAATGTTTAAATAAAAATTACAAAAATATCCAAGAGCAGGTTCGATTGAGTCATAAACTTTGAAGTTTGAAAAATATGATAATTTAAGGTCAAAATATGGATATACATTGCGTGCATGGTATGGTACAAAAAATGACTTTTAAACATTGGTTTTTGGAAATGCCTATTGAAACTCAATTTGTACAATCTGGGTATTGAAATAAATTACATATTTGGAAACTAGACTCAAGACTACATTTTATGATTAGTGACTTTTTTAAGATTTCATCTCTAAGTGCTTTAAATTTTAAGGTCAAATGTGTCACTGAAAATCAGGGAAAACACTTCCACTTTTTGGCCAAAAAGTGGACTCAACTCTTGCACACACCCTATACTCAACTTCAACAGTAGACAAGGAAACAAAATTTTGCTTTTTACTCAACCATGTCACCCATCTGCAACCAAGAAAGAATGCACCACCACCTGTACTCTTTATGTCATATACACATCCAACCCAATCTACATCTATATAAGAACTTAGTGTAAATTCAGTATCCCTAGGATAGCATAACCAATAATCTAGAGTGCCATTCAAATATCTGAATATTCTTTTAATAGTAGCAACATGTGTTTCCTTAGGATCTTTTTGAAATCTATCCACAAGAAAAACAACATGCATAATATCCGGTTTAGTAGCAGTTGAATACAATAGTCCACCAATAGATCGATACTTTCTTTGATCAGCCTTAGGTGAATCATCATCTTTTCCCAATTTGCAACTAGTCACCATAGGAGTACATACTGGTTTGGAACCATCTGTTAGATTTCATTGTGAAGTCACCCATGATCAGAGTGGTTGAAGGAAAGCAAGACAAGAACCCAGAGATGAATAAACTCAACACTCTCCTAGCACTAAACTAGCACTTCTGAATAAGTGAACTAGTGAACTTAGCATAGGGAGAGGTGAGGGCTGATTATATAGAAAAATAGAGGAAAATAAAACCAAGAGAAATAATAACTCCCCTTTACCCATAATAGGTGGGAGTTTGTACCTACTTGGTAAATGCCAAATACATGGTTATGCCTACTCAGGTAAAGATAGAAAATGGTTAAATGGGGAGGTGGAAAATAAGTCCAAAAGAGGGTGTGACATTCAACTACTTAAATGTGGGTGTGAATGACACATGTGATTGAAGGATTTATGCCACATGTCCTCATCCTAACCATCATAATATAACCTAAGAAAACTTAATAATGTGCATAGGAAAAATAAATATTCCCTAAGGAAAATAAAAAGCCTACACTAACACCCCCCCTTAAGCGTCACTTAGGTGGGTGAAAAGACACAAAGATGGGTCCCAACTACTAGGCCATGTTAGGTACCTATGTGCAAACCAATCTCTCACAATCAGAGAAAAGGAGAAAACTTAGTGGGACAAAACTCCTCCCCAAAAGAGAAAAAAGAAAACAAGTTCCCATACACTGAAAAGAATCCTATGCAAGAAAAAAGTCCCCTCCAAAATAGAAAGGATAAGAAATACTATGTAGCCTTCCCTCAAGTAGTCAACTGTACCAATGGTTGATGCTCGAAACTGGATGTAGAAGATGGTTCACAATCGTCAAAAAATGTTCCTCCCCTTAGGAAGAAACAAAACCAAAGGTGCATGAAGAATGTCTTCCCATTTCTTAAAGGAATATAAGGGAAGAAAGCTCAAAATGTAAGAAGCCTCTGAAAACTGCTCATCTATCTCCATGTCAATGTCGAAAGCTTCCACCATCAAATCTGGCATTCTAGGCCACATTGATGAAGATGACAATCCAGAACCTAGTAGAGATGTATTTAGAACAAGATCCAAAGACTCTAATATCTCCTCTGAAGACGAAGGTCTCGTCCAAATGCTACTCAAAACTATCCACAGTCATGTCAAACTGTGATGAATGACTATGTGGAGAATGAACAAGAGGATCCAAAGGTTCCTCCACAACAACTAAAGAAGAATCAACTTCATCAAAGAGAAGATGGATGTCATGAATAGTGTCTCCCAAGTCTGAAATATGAGACTCTGTAAACAAACCTGCAATGTTTGTCAAGTAGTCATCCAAAGTAGCTATATCTAGAAGACAATGTGTATTCTGCTACACTGAATCACAAGAATCCATGAATTTAGTAACACAAGTATCCTCAAAAGCAACAGTAGATGGAGGAAAAGGAATGCAAGGCTCAAGAACTAGATCACATGTGAGAATACCCAAGTTCAAGTAGCCAATGTTCTCCTCAAAATCAAAGCTCATACTAGGAGTGTGATCAACAACCAAAGGATCAGAACCATCATCAAGTGTAAAGTTTGAAAAGGTGTATAACCAAATGGATGGTCACTATCTCAGTAGCAATTATCTCTCTGCTCTCCAAGTTTCTAATGATAACTGAATCAGGTGTGAATTCCACAGTCTTCCTTGTTCCACCATGAGTGATGTGATAGATGGAAAGAAGATTGTTTGAAAGATGAGGTACACACAAAACATTGAAGGTGTCATCCCCAATATCAAAAAATCCTTTCCCAATTACATCCATGTATGTATTGTTTCCCATCAGAATAGGTGGCATAACACAAGGCTCAAAAGAAGATAACATAGACTATGTACAAGCCATATGGTGAGAAGCCCTAGAATCTAGGAGCCATCTCCCTGATCCAAGACCTATAGAAGCACAAAGAGCATTACCTTTTGATTTACTTTCCCTTGTAGTGTGGCTTTTTTCTTTATTAGATTCTAAATGTTTTGAATTTTTGGAATTAGAAGAAGAAGTTGAATCAACCATTTGAGAAGGAAAAATGATTTTGTTCGTCTCAAGAAGATGTTTTAGTTCATCAATATCCTTCTTATAACAAGAATTTTCTTCATGTCCACTCCTCTTGCAAGATGCACTGTAAGTGGGATTCTCCTTCTTAGATGAATCCTCTTTTGAAGAGAATTTAGAGTCTACTTTAGAAGTAGATGAAGAATGATCTGAATCTTTCTTTCTATCTCCTTGGTTCCTTTGTTTCTTGTTTTTCTTATTAGTTCCTTGTTTTGCAGCCAAGGCATGAGACTTGGAAGATTTAATAATTCCCATTTGAATCAATTTATCTTGCTCCTTTATGAGATCAGCTACGAAATCACCTAGAGAAGGCATAGTAAATCTTTTTCCTAAGGTTATTTTCATTGCATGAAATGTAGAAACAAACACTGCATAATTAGGACCAAGTTTTGAAAGAATACTCAAAATTAGATGTGAGTCATCCTTTTTAACTCCACACTACTCCAACTGCAATCTTATGGCATTTAATTTAGTAAAGAAATCTCGAATGGTGTCAAAATTGCATGGGCTCAATGCTATGAGCTCGTTCTCCAAAGAATGTGCTCTTAAATCATCCTGTTTACCAAAGAGATTATTCAAAGTATTCCACATTTCATTTGGTTATTTTGCAAACATAATATGAAAGCATAAATCAGGAGATACATCCATGCATAAGGTGCCAAAAGCTTCATCACACTTGTTGAACCATTTAGGCTTATCTTCATCTTCTGTAGGTTCCTCATCAATACCCATTGTTATTCTATACAATTTTAACTTTCTTAAGTGAATTTCCATTTCATTTTTCCACTCAAAGTATTTGTATGGTGTGAGTAGAGGAACCACTTTATCCATTTTAGATTATTGTGGAAATGTGAGAAAATGCAAGAAGGAAAATGCACAGAGACACCCCCCTTTTTCACTCAATCAAGAATCCCCCCCCCAAAAAAATGATTTGGAACTATATAAATCAATGCGTTTATAATGTTGGAGTTGTTTTCCAGAGTTTTACAAGTGTCCAAAATGGACCCAGATTTTTATCATGCAATTTTGTATTTTTGTCTTGTAATGGGAGTTGAACGGTCAGGGCATTCAAAAGTTAGTTGCAATCATTGGTTTTTTGTTGGAAACATTTAAATATTCTGGTAAACCTCGACGCAGGTTTGGAGAGTTGTTCTTGAAGTTTAAACAATAAGATTTCCTTGTTTTCTCTGTAAATTCTGTGCAAATTTGTTGCTACAGGTGTGTGCACGCATGCGTCCATACTAAGCAATTATGTTATGAAAAATATTGAACTTGGTGGAAGCATGGATTAACTTCAGTTGGTTTTGATTTGGAGTGTTTCCATAGAGTTTGAATAATTTTATAAGCATTTTATTGAGGGTAGTCTAAAAACCATGTTTTGAGGGTTTAAGGGTGAATAAAATGTATTGATGACCCATTCCACTAGTAGAATTGCTTGAAAATTGGTGGAATGGGGGAATTTAGGTAGGGTTTAATGTTAATGTGGGTTTCAGGAGCAGGGAATAGGGTTTGATGACATTTTGGTGTTGCACTACTTGATATTTCATGGGTCTTTGGCTAAAATTATGGGTAGGAGTTAGGGTTTGATGAAAAAGCATTAACAAAGTGTAAGGGTTGGTTTAGTAAGCATGTGTAGACCCTAAATGGTGTGTTTGAGGTGTTTGTGAAGATGTTTGAGGCTTGGAGTACAGAGTTTCAATAAACTGTCTTGTAAACTAGCCTAAATAGGCCTAAACAAGGGTTTTGGGTTTGGTGAACTAGGAAGTGTTTCTATGGGAAAAAGTTGTTTTTGGCTATATGTGACCTATTTGAGGTTAGGGAATAGATATTTTTGATTGAGAGAGTGTTTAGTTTGTAGATGCTTTGTAAAATAGGGCTAATTGAGTCTCCTTTTAGCATAGCGGTCCATTGTAGGAGGTTATATTCTTAAACAAGCATATGTACAAATCTGATATGTCAAAGTAGAGGATAAAGGGTATCTAAAATGATAGCTCTTATGTGGGTTTGAAGTTGTTTTTGTAAAATATGGTCAAAAGTCACCATTTGGAATGTTACAAGGCGAATTGAAGAAACTGTGAATTAGTGCCAAGTTAGAGTCTTCAAGGTGAATAGATTGTTTGAGATTGATTGAATTGTGATTGTTTTGACAAACTCCACCCTACTCTACATCAGTGGGTCAAACACTCAAGTAAGATACTTAGGTATCCCCTTTGTTGGAAAATATGTAGGATCTTGAATATAAACCTTCATTATTATCTTATTCAGATGCTTACAACTGTTATTTATACAAGAAGAAAATAGTGTAGAGGCAAGCGGTTAATAGAAAGTGAAGAATAGTTTAATTTTTCACAACTACCCTCAACCCTCAACTACCCATAAACAAAAAAAGGTAATATAATCGTTATGCTAACATTCTCCCCCTTATTACATGGTTCCTAAAAATATATCCCCTAAAAGCTCTTATTCACTTTGCCAAGGGACCCCCCTTAAGACTTACATAACAAAACTTGTTGAATACAAAATATATATACATCTTTGTGAAGATCTTCTTTGAAGAAACAAATCTTGAATCAGGAAAAGCTCCATCAAGCTATCTCTTAACCCTCGTAAAGGTATAGCCTTAGCCAAATTCTTGAGTTCTTCCTCCCATGAACTTTTGAATCATAGATTCCTCAAATTATTCAACAACAATCCATATTGAGCTCTACAAACACATGGCTCCATCAAGTTGTTTAATGACCCTCGTAAGGGTATAAGTTGGATTACAACTTCAAGTGCTCACTAGACAACCATCCATACTGAGCTCTACACCAAACCCCTTACTTGTCTCCAAATACCAAACTTCACAATATATATATCTTCAAATATGTCAGCAATAACAAGGAAGACCAAGAAACTAAAGCCAAAAACACTTCTTATGCAAAACATCATCTCAAAGTGAGTAGCTAACTTTAGATGATGGAAATTCCTCCATCCTTTGATTCCACCAACGTCCAATAGGAAAACCCATTACATAAATAAGTTTGGTTTGGATATCTTGAAGGTTGTTTTCAACATTCATGCCAGTTCCTTGATCATGCAACACACCAAAGGAAACTTGATATTAAGACCATGAGATTTCTTGGTGTTCTCACGCTTGTGAAGCTTTGCAGGTATAGTCACTATCTTGATAATTTGAGTGCAAGATTGCCACATCCTTAATGATTGACAGATTGATCATTTATCTTGAATGAACCAATAACAAAAAGAATCCAAATTCAACAGATAATGTACCTTTACTTTCCTTATCATTCTTGAACAAAGTATAGTGTGCACAAAAGTCAAATCATTAGCATCAAAAAATTCAAACCCACGCTTTCTCCATCAAACGGTTCTCAAAAAGAATCACTTAATCAAAACCCTAATACAAAACTAAATTTCACACGTGGCCAAATTTAGCAAAGGTTTAGAAGTAAGATAAAAAGTCTTCAAACCTACAACTACTTCATAATTATGTTTAAAAACAACTTATTGGAGGATCAAAATTTTCAAGACTCCACCAAGAGGCCCTTAAAATGCACACACACAACCAAATCAAAGGGCAAAATTTTATATTTAAAATAGAGCGGAGACAAAATGTATGGTCCCATGGGGGGGTTTGGGCTTCTATTTTCATGGAGAAGGAGGTCCCATGGGGAAAAAAAATTGTGCTATGAGATTAATTGGAATATTTTCTAGAAAAATAGGAGCCCCTACAGTTTATGAATGAATATTTCAGCTGGTGAAATTGGGGTGGGGCTAGAAATTGCCTCTACAGCTTAGGATTTTTTTATGCCACTTGTCTCTCATCTAAAATTTTAAATTCTTATTAGAAAATAAAAATGAGAGAAGAAATTTCCCCTATAGCTTAGGAGTTTTTTATGCCACTTGTCTCTCATCTAAAATTTTAAATTCTTATTAGAAAATAAAAATGAGAGAATTTTGATTTATTTATTATTATTTATCAAAGCTACTACAATTCATTCGTTAAATTTTGGCGCATAAAATTCTAAGCAGAATTGCAAGATTAAATCCATAGGACCAAGAACTTTAAAATATTCCTAAAAAAACTAAGCAGCATACGCTGAGATTTTTAAGGAAACCCCCTCCATGAGACCTTACCCAAAGAAACAAGGTCAAGACTTAGAACCTGCAGGGCCAATGACTCACAAACAAAAAGCTTTCCACCTGCAAAGCACCCTCCTCCTTCATTCCTTACTGGCCTACCACACTTCACACTTGATAATTCAATGGCAAACTCAGACACCAAATTGTGGATAGAATCTGTGGAGTGTGTTAATGCTCGCGGATTGCAGAAGATGATAGTGTGTTTGTCTACATATGCTCTTTGCATGACATAACTTTATGCCTTCTAACACTGGTCTACACAGGGATCTTCACGCAGATGTTGTTGGGCATCTACCCATTGACATCAGTCAAAGTCATGTATTCCTGCAACATTGTGCCGCTGGAATTCTTCTTTTAAATAGGTCTGTTGGTTGTAGGTCACTGCTGGCAGGTGCAAATTCCTTTAACTATCAATAAAACTGACTCTTCACTCTCCTTCCATGCTCGTAACCTCTTCCTTCAAACTTTTGATGCACAAGCACAAGAATGTTTACGGCTCTGATACCATATGTTGGAAAATATGCAGGATCAAATATAAACCTTCATTGTTGTCTTATTCAAATGCTTGCAACTGTTATTTATACAAGTAGAAAACAATGCGGAGGAGGCAAGTAGTTAATAGAAAGTGAAGAAAAACTGTTCACAACTTCCCTCAACCCTCAAATACCCATAAACAAAACAATGTAATAAAATAGTTATGCTAACACCCTTCACCATTAATCAATGTTTGAAAGACATGTGAAATTGGGTCAAGAATAAAATTGATAAAAAAACTTGATAGTTGGAACAAACATTATCTATCGTTAGCTGGGAGGTTCCAGGTATGTCAAAAAATCATCTCCTTATATACCATATACTACTCTCTGGCCTGGTTATTCTCTAGCTATCAGATAGAAGAGGTACAAAAGAAGATTAGATAGTTCCTTTGGTTTGATGGCAAAGGGAAGAAAAAGAAGCATTTTGTTAATTGGAATTGGTGTTGTATTGATAAGAATCTTGGGGGTTTAGGGTTGAAAGAACTTAAGATGCATGGCATTGATCTTATGGTCAAATGGATAATTAACTCCTTCAAGGGGGGTGTGTCGTGGAAAATTATTATTAGAAAAAACATAAAAAGAGTTGTTCCAAAAAAATAAGTCTTAGAAAGATAACACAACATGTTATATTCTATTAGATGACTTCCCAATCTCGTCTAGTGGCTCTCTGATCTTCAAAACTATATGGAAAGCTTGGGAGAATATTAAATCTAACATAACCAGCAGTGAAATCTTAGACATGAAGAATGTTATAAGTTGTAGGGAAAAACCTATATGGTGGAACTTGCAACGTAAAGAAAAAAACCTTGCTACTCCAAGGTTGCTAAACAAAGGCCTAAGCTAAAAAAGGTGTCAAAAGCTTCAATAGTATAGTCATTAATGACCAACTAAAATATTGGGAGTCCCTTAGAAATGAGTTTGATCTACCCAAAACACAATGGAGAACCTACACAATTGTAAGAGACTCTTAGAAAAAAATGAATAAACCAACAAATAATAGGGGCTATTGTGAAAACAATGGGGCTATTAATATGGACAATTACATCTGGACATATGGCTCCAAGGCGGACACCTTGAATTCAAAAAAAAATTATAACTCTTAGTGTTTCAAATTACATAATTGAACATGCTCATGAAAGGTGGGGATTAAAGGAAAATAAAAAATTTTATAAATATTTTTCAATGGAATTGGAATAGTATAATAGAACAAAAAAAGGCTTGTTTTAAATGATTGTTGTTCATAAAAAACTCCCATATTCTTTACTTGGAAATTCTGTTAAAATTTGTGATGTATGCAAAAAGCCTGAAACTCTTGAACATATATTATTTGATTGCTTTTTTGCAAAATAAATTTGGTTTTTATTGGATGGGGAAATTGTAATTCTATTAACAAGAAATAAATTTATTTGGTCAAATAATAAATGCTAAAAAAATGGATAATCTATTATGGTTAGTTCTAATAAATGAAATTGTGTGGTATATGTTAGAGTAATAAGGCATCTCACTTAATTAATTTAATCATATTGGTTAATTAATTAAGTCTCTTATTACTTTAGGTTTGTTTAAGCTAAACTTAGGCACATTAATAATTAATTATTTATTAATTATTAAGTGTGCACACTAGGGTTTCTTTTTAGGGTTTGATCTCCTTTCTTAAGGATTGATCTCTTTGAAATTATTCAATAGGAGAATATATGTAGCTTTCATATCTTCTTGAAAGTTTTCTCTCTTCTATAGCTTTTTCTTATTGAAGAATATTGCACATATTTGTTTGCAGATCTCTTGCATGGAAGGTGTATTTGTTTGTTGTTTGATCATGTGGCTCGTGGTTTTGTGCTTGTTTCACAATTCTAATATGGTATCAGAACGTGGATTCAGTGAACCCCTTCTCAATTTATGAGGTTTTCTTCTTCAACAAGGGTTGTAGGCTTCAGATCTGAATCCTCTTTGCTTTTTTTGCAAATTTTGGGGGTGGGCATTTTTTGAAGCTTTTTGGCATGAATCAGACCTTGTCGTTTGATCCAAAGCTGTCGAAATAGTCAAATTTGGCTTTTGGTTCGCCTGATTTCGATTTCATTTGTCAGATCTGTGAAGGTTTAAAGAAAGGGTTTTTTTGCAAAATCCAGGAGGTGCCTAATTTTTTGGAGTGTTTTGAGCCCAAATAGACCTCACCATTGCATCCATAGCGGCCAAAAACTTTAAGATCGACTGTGAAATTGTCAAAATCCGAGCAGTTGACATCTAAGGCAAAAAAAATTGTTCGTACGGACCTATACACTGTCTGCACGTGAATCGAAATAAATTTAGACTTGGTCAAAAAAAATTATTTTTCTGACTTTATTTTTTTGTCAAATTTTTTTTTTTAAATTATATAATTGTAAAGTTGTTTTTTATTTATTTTACTTAAAAAAAAAGGTTTTTTTTGCAAAGCCTTTTTTGCAAGCTAAGTACGAGGTACCGGCAGGTACCTACATACTCAGGCCTGCAGCACCCATGTACATCGGATGACGTATTGTTCGGCTGCCAGTGACTGACAATACTATGCTGGCGGTACATAACCTGCCCAGCTTTTTTTTATGATTTTTTTACAAAAAAATCAAAGTTTTTTTAATATTTTTTTTAACAAAAAAATATACATTGTAATTCTTTTTATTGTTTTTTTTTTTTTTAAATTTCAATAAGTCAAGTTGTGCAAGTACAGTGATGACCATTTGGCCGTCAAATTTCAGCCCAGTATTTTGTTGCGACGACCGTTTGACCATCAAATTTAATGCCGCACTAGTTTTTTTCCCCCTTTGGAGTTGTTTTCTTCCAGAGGCCATAACTTGGGCATACAATATCATTTTTTGGCAAACGAGATATCATCAGAAAGTTGGTCTCATCGCTTTATTTTGTTGTTGGTGCATTCTACAACTTGCGCAAGTCAAAGGTGTTGTTTTCAGTCCTGAGCTCGTAACTTTTGATTAGTTTCTCCATTTTTTGTGATCTCAACGGTGTTGGAGCCATCTTTCAGATCTCTTCAGTTCCATCTATGTAATTTTTCCATATTTCACTCTAGGTACATTTTATTCATTTTTATGTGTTTTCACACTCTAGTGAATTACCTGGACATATTAGCTCTTGGGAACTTCTTGTTTGCATGGGATGCTTCATTTTTGGCTGTTTTTATGTATTTCTAGGTTTTTTTCTTTTGTAGACATTTTGAGCATCATTTGTAAGCAATCTTTTCTAAGTAAACACACTGAGATACAGCGCCACACTATTGTACATGTATTTTGGGTATTTTGCATATAAGGTTGTGTCATATTTTGTACTCGCACTGTATTATAAAGTGCCATGGGGGGTTGTGTAGTGCCTTTGTTTTTTCCATCACATCTTTGTCTGGTGAGTGTCCCTCCACAACAACAGTGGATCCATATGATTCCAACCTCATGCATGTGTGCTTTGTTTTGCACACCACTTTTTCAATTGCAGGTGCTTTCTTGTGCACTTTCAGATGTTGTTTCTTCTCCTTCATGCACTACTAGGTGTTTCATAGCATTTAAGTGGATCTATCGGCTCTCCCAATCAGCATTATGGGGGGTATTATACTATTTGTGCTAATGCTTCCTTGGTTTCATCTTGGAAGGAATCTTCCATACTCAATTGATTAGTGTTCTTCAAACTATTGGTACTTGTGCCATCGGTATCTTCGTTCTAGGTGTTTGTCTTTGTTTGCCATCTGATTCAAGTAGTGTTGTTGGGGGCACTCATGCAGATTGTTTTCTTCTTGATCCTGATCATCCTATCTTCAAAGGAGGTTCTTTGGCACCATAATAGTCATTTTTTAACAGTTGTTTGCAGCTTCTTCCCGCTTCCATGATGTTTTTCATGTCTTGTGTTTCTGTTTTTTGGAGAGGATTTTTTCCCATGAGGTTTTCTCCTTCTCTCTTGTTGTGAGAGATCTTTTTCATTTGTACATGGGTACCTAATTTGGCCTTGTTGTCGGGACCCATCTTTGCTTTTACGCATCTTTTCCTAATGTTTTATCTACTCCCTAAGTTCATCTTAAGGGGGGGTGTTAGAGTAATAAGGCATCTCACTTGATTAATTTAATCATATTGGTTAATTAATTAAGTCTCTTATTACTTTAGGTTTTCTTAATCTAAACTTAGGCACATTAATAATTAATTATTTATTAATTAATTAAGTGTGCACACTAAGGTTTCTTTTTAGGGTTTGATCTCCTTTCTTAAGGATTGATCTCTTTGTAATTATTCAATGGGAGAATATATGTAGCTTTCATATCTTCTTGAAAGTTTTCTCTCTTCTGTAGCTTTTTCTTGTTGAAGAATATTGCACATATTTGTTTGCAGATCTCTTGCGTGGAAGGTGTATTTGTTTGTTGTTTGATCCTGTGGCTCGTGGTTTTGTGCTTGTTTCACAATTCTAACAGTAAATTTGGAAAGAAAGGAATGAGGAAAAATATCATGGGAAAATGAGAGAACTTACTAAGTCTTATAGAAGACTCATCTATTTTTCTATTTCCGTAAGGTAACAGTGATGCTCGAGACATCAAAGGCTAAGTTTATAAAGTTAACAAAGAATGAAAATGTAAAAATCAGCAAGGAAGAGGTTATCTACGCAAGGCACTGGCCGTTCAACTCTATTGACAACATCCCCTTTAGGGAAGAATACATGAAATTTCAGAGGAAATATAACAAGTACAAAGTGGAAGATGTAAAAAGAGGTCTAGGAATGCATGGAACAAGATTTCATGAGAACCACAATGAAGAAGTTACATGAGAAGTGTTTAGATCCAACTCCATCTTGTTAGAGTTTGATCCTCCACTTGGAACCTATGATATGGATGCAAGAAGTGGAAGCCAGAACATGTAATATGAAAAATGTTGAATAACATACACCAATATATGTAAAAAAAAATTGCATAAAACAAAAATTATATATAGTAGCAAGTAAGGCCATGGCAAGTCTAATAAGGTAACTAAATTTAAACTATTATATCCTTTTTAATTATTGAACTATATTTAATATTAAAAAATATTAGTTTGACATATAAATGACTATCATTTATTTTTACAAGATTATATAATCACGTTCACACTATTACAATTTGTACTCCTTACTACTATTATAATTATTCCTCTAAACATAATAAGACAATAATATCAAGAGAATTTAATTAGATATAACCTTTGAACATCCCTACCTTAATCCATTGCATCCATTGATACACTTTTTAATATATGATTTCTTAAGTAGGACCAATGATTGTACTCCTCTTAATCAATTTATTATTATTCTTAACATTTACTTTCTTCCCCACCTTTCATAAATTCTTCCACAATATAATTTTTGGTTTTAAGTTGTAACTAGTTTTAGCCTTATGGTACCCCATGAGCTTTCTTGTTAATGACATTTATGTCATTTAGAAAACAATTCAATAGATAATATTTAAAAATACCTATAATAAAATCACAATTATAAAAGATAAAAAAATGTTACAACTTTAAGAAGATAAAATTTAATAATTAATATTTAATAATTGTGTGAAGTGCATTCAAATCATTTCCCTTTCAAAAAATACAATTATAAAATAGGTAAAAGTATTGTAAAAGTCTTATATTTTTAATAAGATAAATCAGAATAATTAGTAATGTGTTGAGTTTGTATTAACTATATTATATGTGAAAATGTACTTTAAAACTAATTTAAAACTTTCCAACATTTTTGTAAAAATCACGAGCTCACAATTAATATTGAATTTAACATAAGGTGGAAATAATTAAATTGTAAATTTTCAATTGTAATTCTTAATTTTTATTATAATAATATCTTTTAAGAGTCGTAATCTTATAAATATTTCAAATTGATTTAAATTATCATTAAATTAGACTGCAATATGGAAAGAAGGATCTACAATTTTGAAAATATTCAAAAAAATGTTAATTTTTTAGAGAAAAAATTATTGTTCAATATTTTTGTAAACTACTTATTTTGTACAATTGTGAAGTTTAGAATTGCAATATTTTTTGAAAAATTAGAAGATAATTGAACCAATATAAAATTATTTTAATTTAAATAACAATTACAATTGTGGACCTTTTTTTTGAAATCACTACGAGCAGGAAAACTGTGCCGACTGGGGAGTTCTCTGCTCCGGGCGGGAATACTGGGCCGACAGGGGAGTTTTCTGTTTCTAGTGAGGCTCTCAGGGACGCTGGTGCAGGTGCTAGATTCGGGGCTAGGGTTGGTGCTAGCGTCGGGGCTGGAACTAGTGCTGGCGCTGGGGATGGAGGTGTTGGTTCTGGGGCTAGTGCTGGTGCTGGCGTCGGGGCTAGATCTGGTAAGATTATCAAGGGTGTTGGCACCGAGGATGGTTATGGTGTTGGCGCTGGGGCTGGAGGTGTTGGTGTTGGCATCGGGGCTGGATCTGGTAAGAGTATCAAGGGTGTTGGCTCATCTGTGCGTGCACCTAGATCATATAAGAATATTAGGCAGAGTTTTGGTGGTTTCATCCCTGTGAAAAACTCCATCATAGTGAAGATTAAGGATGAGTTAGTAGAAGAAATAAGTGATAGTGTTGCAGAGCTTTCTGCTCAAGGGGTGATCTATCGGTTTAGGGGCTTTTGGCCAAGCCTTCCTCAGCTACACTCTTGGATCACCAATGAATGGGAGCCCCTCATCACTGGTAAAGTTCAAATCTTCCCAATGGCCAAAGGTTTTTTTGTTGCTAAGTTTGAAAATACCTTAGATAGAGATAAAATCTTGTGTGATAATTTCTTCAGCTGGAAGGACAAATACCTTCTGAAGATTAAACCTTGGCACTCTAATTTTAACCCAGCTTCTAAAACCTTCAATAAAATCTCGATTTGGGTCTGTCTGCCTAATCTCCCTCTTCACCTTTGGAATGACTCTCTCCTGGAGGAGGTTGGGGATGCCCTAGGTGATTTCTTACTTGTGGACAATGAATCTTCTGATCTTTATCACTCTACCTTTGCCTGAATACTTGTTGAAATTGATGTCTCAAAAGGACTGCATGCTGAGGTTCTCTTAAAATGTTCTAAGGGATCTTGGACCCAATCGTTGGATTATGAGGGGGTCCCTTTCCGCTGTAGAAGATGCTTCAAAACTGGACATGCTGCTGCGCAATGTGGATTTGAGAAGAAGACAAAGACTACTACTCTGTGGAATGGCGCTTCTCAACAACATTACATGGTTGAGAAGAAATCTAATCAGCTAAGGAGCTTCTCTGAGGTGGTTTTTGATTCACAAGTTGTTGGGGCTTCTGATTCACAGGTTGGTGGGGTCTCGATTGCTGGGGTTTCTCCTTCCTCTGTTGGGGCTTCTGATTTACAGGTTGTTGGGGCTTCAACTGCCGGGGTTTTTGATTCACAAGTTGCCGGGGTTTCTGATTCACAGGTTGCTAGGGTCTCGATTGCTGGGGTTTCTCCTTCCTCCGCTGGGGCTTCTAATTCACAGGTTGTTGGGGTTTCGACTACTGGGTTTTCTCCTTCCTTCGCTAGGGGAGCTATTCTATGTAGTCATGAGGACAACCCCAAGAGTTTGGCTGATGGCTTTCATCACCATGAAAATATTAAGAAGGTCTGGCATAGTTTGGCTGCGCAGGTGGAAGAAGGATGGATTACAGTCAAGGGTAAAAAAGATAAATCTTCACGGCCTTCTTTCGACATGACTTTTCGCTCCCACAAGAAAAGTGCTAATTGTAAATCTTGACGAGTTTTGTTTGGGCGCTAGCTTCTTGTTGGCTACAGGCTGTCCTTTCTGCAACCTGGCTTTTCTTGTTGTAAAGGGTTATGGATCCCTTCAAAATCCGCTTATCCCCTAATATCAAAAACAATTACCATCAATTAAAAAAAGATCATTTAAAGATTTAAAAATACAAAATTTAAATTTTAGAAAATAACAACCTAATCATCACTAACTCTTTCATCTTTATAAAATTTGTAACTTTCTTTAGTTAAAAAATACAACACATTAAAATTGAAAGATATAATTACAACACATTAAAATTAAAAGATATAATATTAAGTTAAATATTATAAAAACTTTCATTTAATCAAACAAAATTAATTTTTCAACCTTATTAACTTAAACAATAAAAGTTGCTTTTAAAATTTATACTAATACTTAGAAACTACATAGTCAAATTGTCTTCGTTGAACAAATTTAAAAGCAAATTGAAGTGAGCAAATTCATAAATTCTATATAATACCAATGAAATTGAAGACTAACATAATTTTATTTTAAAATGTGGAGTTTCCTTTAAGGATACAAGAAGTAACTAACTGTCACTTGCCATTTCCTTTTACAACCCAAAATAACTTAGGTTTTTTTATTTTCATCTATTTTAAAATATGAAAATTATAATAAAAAAATATGGTTTCAAACTTACATATATGTTTCATATTATTTATTTGTTTGAGGTAAATTATTTTAAATATATTTTATATATTAGAAAAAGTGTTGGATGATTAATAGAGTGAATAATTATAAAATTATTGTTTATGTAGATGATGATTATGAAACCATGACTTACATATAGATGACAATCCCAAAACTATGTATAAAGACACTAGCAATTTTGAAATCAATTTATTCATACATAAGAAGTTATATATCTAACCCTTACTTGAACTAATAATATTGCTATCATCTATAGAATTATGGTTTGAATAATATGTTGAATTCAACTTCACATTGAGTATTTGGATCACCCACAACCTAATCTACGAATCTACCTATATAAATCCCTTACACTATTTTTTTCAAACTATATTCTTGAGTGAAAGCTCTAGGAAAATGATTGTCAAGAAGTGTTTTACATTTCTACTCTTAGTCTTCTTGAAATGGATGACTTTGTTTATTTTACTAACACTTCATGATCCAATCAAATATCACAATTTTCCATTTACAAGACTTCTAACCAATAAAAGCTTAGAAATGTATGAGGTGGGAAATTTTTTCCCCACTTTCTTTCAGTATACAACATAATTTTCCGTAACAATTATCCTTTTAGCCAAATTTGCTAATTTCTTCCAATCCTCTTCTTGATGATGTCTCCATCTTCTAAAAAATAATATATTTGACAACTTGATAAGATAATTAAAACAAGATATTTAAAGATAACACAAAAACTTCTTTATGCAATTCCTTTAAAAAATTAATATAGCAAATATAAGTCCAATTTTTATTACTAAGCGCACAAATTACATAGCACAAATAATAATGATTAGAATATGACTTATTGTATTCATTAATCTCAAGTGAAAAGATATGGTAAGAAATAATATATGGTGCTTACGTGGAGAGAATCAAAAGGCCTTCAAGTCAAACTATTATTTTGCCTTCCACAATTGTTAACAAACATTCACGTGGAGTTTTTTAAAAAATCAATATTAAAACACTCCAATTTTAGGTTTATATTGTCCCGGAAAGTTATTTATTTGTCGTTTCAAATTTTCATAAATTCTTCTCTAACTTCTTTACAACATGGGAATCTTTTGGAATTATATTTTGATATTTTTTTGGATTTTGTTTTGACACAGATATTGTATTTGTATTGGTTGTTAAATTTTGGTCAATAAAATTAAGACAATTATTTATTTATTTTGGTGGGGATGAGATATAAATTTACTATGAACTATTTGACAAATGAAAAATGTAATATTTATGAAAACTAAGTCTGCACTATTATTATTTTTTGATTTTTCTAAAACAAATAATTCAAACTCCTTTGAAATATTAATAATCTCCACACTACAATATCTAACTTAGAAACCGAGTGTTATGTAAGCTTAAATTTTTTGAGGGAAATATGATGATTAACTTAATTGGACAATGTAATGTTTTATAGAGAGTAAAATTTTTAATTTACATAATATTATTTATTTTTAAGTTTAATAAATCTAATTTTTTAAGAGATAAATGTTGGAAAAAAGGTGTCTCAACCTTTGATTTTCTCATAGCATGTTTAATTATTTAATATGGAAATTATATTTGATAATTATCCATGACTTCCTTGTGAGTCACAATTTGCAGCTTCTATTTTCGAGGAGGAATCAAGTTGGAAAGTTGCAATTACAGGTGAAGTTGTGCGTGAAGGAAATTTATATTTCATGTTGAGTTTGCATGGAATGTGAGTTTTGGAAGTGCAGTTATATTTTGGCAAGTGCATCTTTTGCATGTGCAGGTTTAGTGACAATTGGAAACTTATCATTATGCATGCGTAGTGTTTTAGGTGCTTTCCATGTTGCATCTTCACCTTTGGCATTCGATTTCAGAATTATCTAATTAATGCATTGTAAGCTCCAATATATTGATCACTTGTATTTTGGAGTTGTATGTTGTTGTTTTGTTGAAGTACCGTTATGCTGCTGAAATTACTCCAAAATTGAAAAGAAGTGTGAAGACTCCTACAAGAGCATAGCTTTGCAATTGTATTGTAACTTGTTTATTGTTGCTAAATAATATAATTGAGCCATGTTTTGGAGAGTGGGGGTTTTTTCCTGAAAGGATTTTCCCCACATAAAATTTTGTGTTATGATTTTCATTGTTTATTTGTTTATCATATGTATTTGCATCTAAATCTGTAACAATTAAATGTGTTTATGAAATTTTTGCATCTCTCTTTTGCTTAGATTGGTGTAGGAAGTTGCTTCCACTTACCTAGAATCCTTTTAGTTGGTATCAGAGCCTAGCTAGCTTTGATTCTATTGTTGGGTTTGAAGGGATTTTTGAGCTAATCTTTGTTTTAGTGGGAGTTTTGTAGAAGAATATTTCATAACCTTTTTGCAGGAAAAAGATGGCAAGCACATCAAGTAGAATCAAAATGAAGAAGTTTAATGGTGAAAACTTTGAGTATTGGAACTACAAAAATCTGGTCATTTGAGAAAAGAGTGCAAAGAGGAGAAGAAAAAGAAAGAAAAAGAGAGTTTCTCAAATTCTAACTATGACAAATCCTCTCAAGATGATGCAAATGCATTTGTCACAACCTTGGCAACCCATGCATCAAAAGATGTGTGAATGATAGACTCCGGTGCTTTTGTCCACATGACCTCTAATAGAGGTTAGTTTTTAAAGTATGAGGAGTACGATGGTGGGAAGGTGTATTTGGGTGATGAATCTCACTTGAAGATCATTGGTCATGAAAGAGTCAAAGTAAAATTTCCTAATGGAAGAATGAAGGGGGTTGATGGTTTCTTACACATCCCAGGTTTGGCATGAAACCTACTTTCTCTAAGTAAACTAAATGATGTGGAAGTGCAAGTTGTTTTCTTGAGTGGAGGATGTAACACAATGAGAGGAGCTATGATGTTGGATAAGGGTTTTTAGATTAGCACCTTGTACAAGTTGGATGCATGCACAGTTCAGTGCAATAGTTCTTCTGATACACCAAATAAGAAATCTCTAGATTCTTCATCCTAATGGTCAGATCCTACAAAAAAGAAGTTTTTTGTAGCTACATTTGATGGTCATGAATTTTGGGTACCCAAGGGTGTGCATTCCATGGAAATGAAGTTTCCTGTGAAGAAGACAATGTTATGGCACCAAAAACTTGGTCGCATCAGTGAGAAGGGTCTTAGAGCCTTGTTGAAGGCCTTGATCACTGCAATCTTGAGTTCAACTTTTGCAAACATTGTGTTTATGGAAAAAAACACTGTGTTTCTTTTTACTATAGTTCTCATATCTTCTAGGGTTTTGGACTATGTTCATGCAAATGTGTTTGGTCCTATGAATGTTCCTTCATTGTGAAAATCTATATATATTGTTTCTTCCATAGATGAGTACAATAGAAGAACATTCATTTAGTTTCTTAGAATTAAAGATAAAGTCTTTAGTTGGTTTAAGGAGTTTAAAGCCTTGGTATAAAGTCAAACTAGTAGAAAAATTAAATGCTTGATGACTGACAATGG
Source organism: Sequoia sempervirens (assembly GCA_007258455.2). NCBI lineage: Eukaryota > Viridiplantae > Streptophyta > Pinopsida > Cupressales > Cupressaceae > Sequoia > Sequoia sempervirens. Next base: position 67,580 of record VDFB02190924.1, on the reverse strand, counting down.
TGGTCAGATTTTCTTGATAGATTTTGAAAATTTATATAAAGAGCAAGGGATTGAGAGACATAAGACAACTCCATACACCCCATAGAAAAATGGAGTTGTAGAGAGGATTAATAGGATGTTGATGGAGGTAGCTAGGAGTATGTTGAGTGGTGTTGGCCTTGAGCAAAAGTGTTGAGATAAAGTAGCCACTACATGTTATCTGATCAATAGATCCTATATTGGTGCTTGTTGAGAAGATACCCATGGAGGCATGTTCTAGTAAAATCCTTTATTGAGACATCTCAAAGTATGTGGTTGTGAAGGTTATGCTCATGTTTTGATTGAGAAGAGGTCTAAGTTGGAGAACAAGGTGGTTAAGTGTATCTTCATCGGCTATGGTGTTGGTGTGAAGGGGTACAATCTTTGGGATCAAGAGACCCAAAAGGTTTTCTATAGCAGAAGTGTAATTTTCAAAGAGATGAAACCTTCCATAATCGAGTTGTAGCTAAAGAAAGAGGAGAAATAGGAGGTCGTTCATATTCCATTTACTCAAATGAAAGAACTATGACCTCTTGTTGAACTTGATGATGAGGAGATTTTGACAAGCTATGAAAGTTCTAAAGAAGAAGAGCCTCCACCTTGACAATTCAAGAGGTCTACTAGAGATAGGCCGCAACCTTTAAATAGGTTTGGATATTCGCCTGAAAGGTTTGGTTATTCATTGTTAGATTCCAGTTACATTTTTTCTTTGATTACTAACACTGATGAGCCTAGGACTATTAGAGAGGCTTTCGGTATGAGTGATGTAGATTTCTGGATGAAAGCCACGGATGAAAAAATGGCTACATTGAAGAAAAATGATACATGGGATCTTGTAATTCAGCACTTTTCATTCTATAGGGACCTTTTGAGATAGGCTCAGCCCCCATAACTAGATCTATTGTGAAATCCATCTGTTGCTTAGGAGGCAATCCTAGAAATTCCTTTAAAAAGACATCACAATACTTCTAGAGGATGGGATGGTCTTCAATGCTAGGTGTGGGATCATCATTACCCTCTTCTACCTTTACTAGATAAATTTTTCTTCCCTTTCTCACTGCCCTCTTGACTTGCATGGTTGAGATCATTCTTACCACCACTGGCCTCCTAATTCCTTGAAGAACAAATAACCTCCATTGGTTGTCTAGACATTCAATACTCTTGTTGTAGCAATCCAACTTGGCTTTGTGCTTCTGGAATGAATCCATCCCAAGGATTAGGTTGTAAGACCCTAACAGAGTGACCCATAGATCCACCTTGGTCCTTATAATGCCTAGATCAATTTCAGCTCCATGCAGGAAATATTTGATCTTTTGTGTCTTACCCGACCCACACTCAACATCCATCTCCTCTCAACTAAGACTCTTATAATCAATTTTACATTTTTGAATTACATTGGAGGAAATGAAATTTTTTGTGGCTCCTAAATCTGTCAAAATAGAAATAGATTGGCTAAGAAGTCTACCTTGAAGTTCTATCAGTGGGGCCTATTGATTTACTTGGTGATTATCCACGACAACATATATTTAGGTAGTGGGATTGGTGGTTTTGTTTGGATTCTTCGAATACATACTCATATAATGGTCACCTCCACACATCCAACATCCATTCACTAGTCCTTTTCAATCTTTCTTGCCTCTCGTGGAATCACCTTATGCCACTTTCTTGGATAATTTTTTTTCTTTTTTCTCCTTTGTATTTTTGACCTTCTGACCCACGATTCTCCCTATAGTTTCGACCCCTCTTAAACTATCAAGAAGCCTTTCCTTTGGACTTAACCTCTTGATTATCCCTCTATTAATTATTTGAGTAATTGGAGGAATCATTCTCTTTTTTTTTGCATTCTTGTTTGCTCTTATGCTTTTCTTTAGTGAACAAATCTACCTCCACAGCCTAATTTAAGTTTTTTGGTCGAGTGAGCTTGGTTGTATATAGAACATTCTTATTCAGTCCCAAGACAAATTTGTTCACCTGACCCTTTTCTTCTTTCATATAAGGCACATGACAGAGTAATCTCATGAATTTGGACTTGTATTTGGCTACAAACATTCCCTCTTTGAGACAATGTATGGAATATCATAGTTTTTTTATTTCCACCAAGTGATTCCACCACAGTGAGGCTTCTCCTTCTAGTTGATAGATGTAAATCCTAGCCTTAGAATTGGTACCTAGTTCCATCAACCCAAAATAATTATTCATTCCTATGAGCCATTCTTTAGCATCATCCCCACCTCTAGTCCCATCAAACATAGGGGCTTGCATTTTCTTTAATTCTTGAATCAATGGGTATTTTCCCACTCCCCACTGTGGCTCTAGAAGAGAGTGACTGAAGGTGGGAATTCTAGAGCTGCTCTGATGTTCTTGAATTATATGCACATCGTGCTCCCTATCCAGCTCTTCAGTTCCTATGCCAATGTTGTGATTAGTTCCTTGCTCCTTTTGCCTCGTCAGATCCTCAATTTGCTACTCCTAGGATGTTATTTTTGCATGAAGAGCATTCAATTCAACTTGTAATTATTCAGGTATGGCAGGAGATCTGGCACACCCCTAATTTCCTTTAGCATTTCAGTGAGGCTAGGACTCGTTCCCCTCCTTAAAGTTCTTCTCATTGAATTAAATTGATTATGTGAGATAAAAGAAAGTGTTATTTAAGTCTCATTGTTATTTCATTTTAAATCTTATCTTTTATTAAATGTAGAATTATGTGAAATTCAAAGGAATCATATGATTCACAACATTTAGAAATAAAATCCACTCCTAGATTTCTCATTTACAACATAGCACATTATATATATATATATATATATATATATATATATATATATATATATCACTAATAATTAGTATTTTTTACATTAGTGAGACGAAGTTTATTTAGTACTAGTTCATCATCTTGTACATAGTTCTAGTTACAAAGTAGGAGTCTACTCCTCGTTAAGTTCTTCCTCATTTGAGATTCCCATACTTACAGACACAACAATATTGACGCGATTATATTTGGCAATTGCTTCCTTAATGAGAATAGGAGCATTATGTCTGCAACCAAAAGGGAAGTATCGAATAGTTGAGGGTCTAGGTTTAATGATTGGTCAAGGGAATTTCCTTGATGCTTCATGATCCTTGTCAAGTTTATCCAGTTCCTTTCCATTTTTTAATTTTAATTATTTGATTATTTCAACCAAAGGCTTAGTGTCTAATATGGGTTTGATTTCTATGTTTGACCAGGCTACAATATTAGGGGCTTTGGATCCTTTTGGCTCCTTTCATTGGGGGTGTTGTTTTCCCAAGACCTTCTTTCCTTTTTGTTTATTTCCATGACCCGTGATTGCCAATACCAAACAATCATATTAGTGCAACAAAAGAGTGAGCACCTAGGTCCTAGAGTCGAGTTCTAAGCTTTGATACCTATGTGACATCAACCCTGGAATGAAAGGAAGAATTTCTGTACAATTTTTTTTTTTTTATCATTATAAGAAGGAATACATGGAATTGTGCTAACAATAAACAAAAGAAGGAGAAATTAGCATATGCTTCTTAATCATCTTTCAATATACATCTTATAAATAAAAGCTTACTTCAATAACCAATGGAAGGTTGTTTCCATTATGAATTGCACATACCTTAAATGTTCTATGATTCAAGAAGGCTCCATGTCCATGGTTTGCTCTAGTTTATGGTGGGGTAAAAAATGATCCCAACCAAAGTGAATTCAAACCCTATCCACCCCTCCAAGTGGATTATGTGGCCCATGGTTAGAGGAATTTGTCATTCAAGCCCATAAGTAATGAATAGAATATCTCCCTAGTGATCAAATCTCAAGGTGTACCTACCAATGGTAGACGTAAGATACTATTTCCCTATGGTTATAAGGTTATGAGGTGATTTATAGGTTACCTACTTTAGCTTATTAGGAACTTTCTTCCCTATATTCCATCGGATGGCTAATCAACCAAGGTTACATCACTAACATAGAATGCTCCTTGACTACGATCCATCTCGAGCAAGTACAACCCATAGAAACCTATCAATCTCAAGCATTAAGGTACTGCTCCTTGACTACTATCCATCTCAAGCAAGTATTGCTCCAAGATACCTGTCAATCTCAAGCTTAAAGTACAACCCCTTGACTTCTATCCATTTTGAGTAGGGAAAAATTTAGTGGTGAATCTTCACCAATTGGCGAATAATTGAAATCGGGACCTCCAGAAATGGTGAATAATACAAGCTAAAAAGGAGACTAAATCACCAAGTTTTTACAAAAAAATAATTTTGTTTCGATTAGTTTTCCTATGCATTATTTTTTAAGCTAATAAATCAAACTAATTCGCCATGTAAATGATTCATCATTGGAACTGATTCACCAGTACTTTATATTGTAAATACAAATATTTATTATATTTTTACCATTAATTTTGGGGAAATATTGCCACTAATAATAAATTACCATTTAATTTTAGGGATATTTTTGCCTTGAATAGAGCTTTTATTTATTGCCATCAAATCATCGATTAGGTTTTTAATCGAATGGTTGCATGTTGATTTTGTGACCTCAATAAGCCTTTTAAAAGGCTTGTTGAGGTTCAAAATTTGTTTTGGGCCACATGATTAGATTTAATCATGTGGCCCAAAACTAATTTGGGCCTCAATAAGCCTTTTAAAAGGCACACACATATAGGTCACATAATCAACATACAACCATCTGATTAAAAACTAATCAATGGTAACAATTTCAATTTTCATTTAGTCATTTTAAAGTGAGATTTAAAAAAAATACTTAATTTGTGTGTGCTCCAATGCATTTTCGATAGTGAATTTATGCTTTGTGGTGAGGGGCTATGCCCCTTGACCCCGCCTGTATTGTGACAGGGTTGCATTGGGGCCACTGTCACCACACCCCGCGAGGGCGCATTACCCCCTCAACCCCCACAGGGGGGCTATGTCCCCTTGACCCCCACAAGGGATGTTGCCCCTTGACCCCATTGGTGACTACTTCCCCCAAGCTCCTACTTCAATATTACAAAAAATAAAAAAAAATACAGGGGAACTGTGCTGACCAACTATGCAAATATTTTGAGAGATTCACCATTGTAATTAATCTTTTTAGTGATTATTCACTAGGATTTTCCACTGTGATTATTCTTTTTACCAATTATTTGAACATTAAGATTCGCTAGGGTTTTATAATTTTTTTAATAATGTACATAGATTCGCTAGGAAAATTAATAATATTTTCAAATAAAAGGAAAGATTCATGAGGAAAATTATAGCACTTAGCCAAGATTCACCAGTATTTTACACCTTCACTGAGGGGGAGGGTTTCTTAAAGTTATCCCTGATCTTGAGCAAGTATTGCCCCTAGACACCTATCAATATTGAGCTTAAAGCATAGCCCCTTGACTTCTTTCCATCTCGAGCGAGTACTACCCCTAGACACCTATCAATCTCGAGCTTAAAGTATAGCTCCTTGACTTATGTTAGCACTATGATTGGAAGATAGGTCCGTAACACGATTAAGTAGGTTCCCAGCTTAGTTGCAACCATGAATGACATTAATGAATATTTCATATGAAAGCATTACATGCTCATGGACTCATCTTGGTTGGAGGCAAGGTAGTTCTTCACCCCATGATAGTTTGTCGTTGATACCCTACTTATTTTGTTATTACAAAGACCATTTCTAGCTTTGGAATAATTTTAAAATAACAAGGAGGATTTATAATGTAGACAGCATTACAAACCTAATAAATGCAACAAAAAGTATCAAAACCTAGATTAGAGGCACCCAAATGAATGGTGTTTGAAGTAGCAATAAAATCTTCCCTTCACACATCTCAGGAAAGTCATTCGCCTCTCTATTCCTCCTCCAATCTCTTGTTCTATGCTCTCCTTCTCTTTTACCTCCTTTCTCTTCTCTTCTCTAGCTCTAGTGTGCCATTTTTTGGGGGTTTGAAGATTATTAATAGCCAAACCAGTCTCCATTCTTTGTCCTACAAAATGGTTGGCATTGGACTAGTGTGCCATGCCTATTAATGGCACAACGAGTCCTCCTCCTCTCTTCCATTCCTGCAGCCATTCCTCTTTAATCCTGCCTATCTCTTGGTCATGGAGTGGAGGTTGCACCATTATGTCATTTCATGTGCACAAATCCCTTCTTCCCATGTGTTGCTTTTCTCCTTTCATTTTATTTTTCTTTGCCTCATTTGGTTTGATAGTTTTTATTTAATTGCCCCTCCTTATTAATATTTAAGGTAGATGGTAAGTTTTTATTTATTTATTTACTTTAATTTTATTTTTATTTTAATATTTCATAACTATATGAATTACTTATTTTAACTTTTATTTATTTATTTATTTATTTTTATCCATTCATTGATCTTTAATAATTTACCATATTATGCAATATCCTCAATTACCCGAAAAATAATTTAGGCTATCTCGGTATCTTTGCCAAGCAGAAGATGGATGAATAATAGCATTTTAACATACATCTAATGTCCCAGGTTTAAATGAACCTCAAGTTGACAACTACAAGCAAGGTCTTGGAAATAAAATGACTTTACCGATTGTTTGTCTCTCAACCAACAGAACCAAAAAAAACCACCTCATCTTGCACCCCAGTTACCTGCAACCAATGATAGCCTCACACAAGTCCAACAACCAAGTCATTAGTCTGAGCCAGTTGAGAGAATTTGATGCATCAAATTTTAAATAATATAATAAGATTAATAACCACATTCATTAATGTTAACATCAAGGTCAACAATTAGCACTAATTGTATTCATTAATCTCAAGTGAAAAGATATGCTATAAGAAGTAATATATGGTGCTTACGTAGATTAATCTAAAAAGACCTTCAAGTCAAACTATTATTTTGTCTTCCACAATTGTTAACAAACATTCACGTGGAGAAGTGTACAGGCATTCAACAGTTTAAAAAAAAAAATCTCAAAATTTTAGGTTTATGTTGTTCCGGAAAGTTATTTATTTGTCGTTTCAAATTTTCATAAATTCTTCTCTTTTTTATTTGGATTTTGTTTTTGATAGGAATGTTTGATTTTACATAAAAGATACTTCATTTGTATTGGTTGTTTTTAGAGATATTGTATTTATTGGTTGTTATCAAATAATCAAATGTAAATTTCATCAATCAAAGGTAGGACAATTAATTTTATTTTTTTGATAGGGACACGATATAAATTTACTATGAATTATTTGACCATTGAAAAGTGTAATATTTAAATAATTACGCCTACGCTATTTTTTTTTTTTGGTTTTCTAAAATAAATAATTCAATCTCCTTTGAAATATTAGTAATCTCCACACTACAATATCTAATTGTAGAAATTGGGTGTTAAGCTTAGATTTTTTTTGGGTGTTAAGTAAGCTTAAATTATTTGGGGGAAATATGAGGATTAACTTAGTGGGACATTGTAATACTTTATTAGAGAGTAACAATTTTAAATTATGTGAAAAATTATTTATTTTTAAGTTTAATAGACCTAAATTTCTACGTGATAAATATGTTTTTATTGTATATCCATGAATAGATTGTTGGTAGAACACCTAATGTGTTTTTATTATATATCCATGAGAATTGCATCTTTTCGAGAAAGATAGTGTGTTTGTTGTCTTAGAAATGGTTTGAGAGGAAATTGTTATTTCTATAGTTATTGGTAACATCATTGAAATAAAAAGTAGTAAGAAATTGAAAGGCTTGGTTTCTAGTGAGATCGTCTCTATATTTGAAGTTGCTCCTTACATTATTGCTTTTGAAAAAGAGTTGATTGTGTCTGTTGAGTTTGTTGTTGGGTCTATTTTTGATGAAGCAATGGACCTTCCCTCCACAAACATAAAGGGAGATGATGATCTAAATGGAAATGGGTGTGCATAATAATTTGATAAGTAGGGTTGATATAGATGGTCTAGTAATTTCTCAAGAGTTGCTCAAGGAGGCTATAACCTTTGAACATGTTTATGCTAAAAAAATTAAGAAAGAAAAAGAGTATGACTCCTCCCTTCTAGATTCTAATGATTGTAGTTCCCCTATAGTTAGGAAAAGTCCTCATTCCAAAAGGGAGGTTAGACAAACAATAGATGTAGATATGTATGATAGAGGTCAACCTAATGCCAAAGAAACCAAATCTAAGTCTAGACAAAAAGAAAATGCTAGTGGAAAGAAAAAGACATTGGACTTGTTTTCCTTCAATAATAATTGTAAATCAAGGTTTTATCATGAAATATTCAAGGAATAAATATTCGGAGCATAACTAGGTATTATTTGAAAAATTATATGTTGAAAAATAAACTTGGCATATTTCTTATTTAGGAGGTTAAAATGTGCATGGATTATTTTAGGGAGTTCAATGTTTGTATCTAGCCTAAGATTAACCTTTGCATTAACCTCCTTATGGGTGCTTCTAGAGGCATCACCAAAATATTGAATACGAATCTTCTCCATGGGGGGATGATCCATTATTCTAGACATAGTTTGGAAACTAAATTTTATGTATCTTCTTCCAACATTCATTGGATCCTTTCAAATATTTATGCTTCAAACACTAGGAAAACTCATTATTTGTTGTGGGATGAGTTATTCTCATCAATAAGAAGTTTTAGATGCTTGTTGGTGACTTTAATTCTCCTATCTTTCATTTTAAAATGCTTGGGGGAATACATGACTACACTGAGAGCATGACCAATCTTACTAAATTTATATTTGATGTTGGGCCAATGGATGTGGATCTAAAAGGGATTCTATAAATACTTGGACTAATAGAAGAATGTGACATAATCTCATTCAGGTTAGACTAGATAGGTTTTTTTATCTCTAGATCTTGGGATATTGGTGTTTCCACTCCTTAATTGGGGAGATTATAGATCTAAAGGTTCCTATCCTTTTAGGTGTGAAATAATGTGGTCTTCACACCCTAACCTTAGAAATTGCATTAAAGAATGGTGGGATATTGATATTGGTTGTATAGCCATGTTAGGGAAACTCAAAAACTAAAAAATGTGAAGCTTACTTGAACTATCCTTGTGAGTCCAAGAAAGATGATAAAGCTATAGATATGTTTTTTGAGCTAGCCTTGCGAGTTTCAAGAGAAATGATAACTCAATATAAATATGCTTACTTGAACTAGCCTTATGAATTCAAGCACGATGATAAAGCTATTGACATTTTTATTTGAGCTAGCATTGTGAGTCTCAAGAAAAATTATAAAGATATAGATATGCTTACTTGGACTAGCCTTGTGAGTCCAAGCAAGATGATAGATAAAGATATGCTTACTTGAACTACCTGTGTGATCCAAGCAAGATGATAGATATGGAGTGTAGTCCTCCAACTCAAGAATAGCCAAAGTTTTTGAGCTAGTGTATCTACTAATTAAATTTATGTTAACTTAACACCTTACTTGAAATAGGAAAATTTTCAAGCAAAGAGATAAGTTAGAGATAAAAGATAAGAGATCTAGATCAATCTTTTATATATTTTGATAATATTGTTGATAATGATATGTTGATTTATGAGTTTAGACGAGCTCAAAATATTATATTATTTTCTAATCCTTTACCAAAGATAATAATTTGAAGCTCAATGATATAACTTGTAAGTTGTTTCAGTCAAATAAAGATATATTGTAGTTTGATATCAGGTCTAATTGTTTGAAACTCTGCACATAAGGTTATGATATTGAAATTTCCATTGAAACTAATATTACTCAAACATGTGGTAGAATTGATCAAAAGTGCTACAAGTTGAATCAAATATATGTAAAAAATGATCAAAAGTGTTGTGAAATATTTTATATGTGCAACATTGATAATCAAATGTAGCCTAGGATAACTCAAAAATGCTACAAAATCAATCAAATATGTAGATAAATAATTCTATAGAAAATGAAAACTCGAAAGCATAGAAAAGTGACTCAGATGCATTACAGGATAGTTTAGAAGTGTTGTTTTGACAATAAAATGTGGTTTATTATAATATTTTTTCTTTAGGCACTTTGTTTTAGCAAGAGATATAAAAAATGACCAAAATAGTTGTTAACTTCTATTCAAAAGATAAAAAGATTTCAAAAATTTAGATCAAGCACATAATTTTAAATCTAAGAAGATAAAGATAATTGATTTGCTTGTTTTTGCCTTTGATTTTTTTTGTTTTGATCTTTTATGATTTTTAATTTTTTGCAATTTGTTCAAATATTAAAAACACACTAAAATATAATGCAAAAAGTAATTTCCTATGGCTCAATTTCAATTTTATGTCCCCTTTTGGTTCAAGTTTGGAAGGTGTTTTTTTTAATATTCCAACACACAAGAGATATGAACAAGCCTACTCAAGTGGGTTTATCAATTTTTTGTGCGTATAGGGATGCCATGAGAAGAAATTGACAAAAGTTTTCAATGGGTTTTACAAGTTCAACTAGGGCTATCCTCTACATACCTCAAGGGTATGTGAGACCTAACCAGTAGATGAAAGGGAATATTGTGAAATAGTCTGGAGGAAAGGGTAACCTACTCTCCACCTTTACTTCTTTAAGGCATAAAGTTCATAAAGGATTAACCCTGGTTGATAATTCTCCACTTCCAAGAGGTGTGTCTTTCGATTCACCCCCCCACTCTTTATACTTGTCTGAAATATGGGAGTTAAGGTCGTCTCTTAGGGTGATAAAATCCCTAGGTAAGCTCCCTAAAAAAGAAAACAAGATTAATTAAATTTTGTATCCTTGGGATCACCCTAAGATGAAAGAGGGGAGCACATATAAGTAGATCTTTGGGATTAAAATGTTTACTAGTTTATTTTACATCCAAAATAAAAATGTGAATGGTTGATTTTAAACAAGTAATTTTCAATGGAAAAAGATATACCAAATAGGATTGTCTTAATCAAAGGTAACAAAAATGATAAAGAAACTATGATTAATTTTTAAATTAAAAGAGAGAGAGTAATTAGAATGAAGGTACTTGGTGTCCAATGTCAAATTTGAGAAGAATGCTTGATTATTAGGAGATCCAAACCAAATTTTCAACACTTTAGAATTTCAAGTGATCCAATTCCTACACACAAAGGTTCAAAACACACAAGCCCAAAAATACTAATAACTCATATCTAAGGGTTAGGTTCAAATCAAATATGTGAAAGATGTTATAAATCCAAGTGTAATTAAATCAACAAACACTCAAAATTAATTGCTAATCTCTCGTTGTACTAATCAAATGTGTGATGAAAATTATCAGAAGCACAACATGATATATCAAATACACTATAGAATACCTCAAAAGCATAGAAAAATAGGTCAAATTCATGGTAAGTCTCCTAAAAAGTGCAACATAATAAATTTGACAGACAAAAAATTACTTCAATAGAACAATAGGTTTCCTCAAAATCACAACAAGCCTCCTTAGAAGCATGGTAGGTCAGCTCAAAAGCACAACATGATTCAGAAGATGCATAGTTAATTACCTTAGAAGCATAGAAATTCACCTTAGAAGCACATCATGATTCAACAAATGCACATATAGATATAATTTAATTACCAAAATATGTCTAACAATCTATTGTCACACCCTATATATACCAAATTGAGTGTTTCCACTACCAATGTGATAAGTTGGCTTAGATGTGCCTTGGATCAACTTAGAAGTGCTTTAGGTCAACTCAAATACATCATGGAATTAATCAAATGAGACTCAAAACCTAAAACCTTGAAAGAAAACCAAATTTCTTGTAAAATATTTTGTTAAAATAATCAGAGAAATGAGTACCACCAGGTGTACCAAAATGTGGCTGCTGAAAAAATGAATTATGAAAAGTAGTAATAATACAATGAAAGTACCAAATTCACACTCAACAATTGCTCAATAAAGCTCAAGATCTATGCATAAAATGAAATAATGTACACAATTATACAACAACAAAGACCTTGATTTTCTCTATTGTTTCTTTGATAGTAGCTTGAATTATTGATATGTGGATTGCTCTTCAAAATACCATAAATATGATTGCACAATGACAATATGATAAAATGAAATTGCAATGATCAAAGAGATATAGATAGATAGCCATGATAATAAAAGATAGTTATATCAACTTGCCAAAATGATGATAGTGCTTGCTTGCTTGTGATCTAGATAACAAGCTCTTGATTATTTTTTTCTTAAAATTATTTAATTATAGTGAACCAAAAATAATTTAAATTTTATATTAATTAATATTGGAGAGAAAAAATGGTAGGGGATTTTTTAATTTGGGGGATTATGGGCTCTGCAAGTTTTGCATGTGGTTGCAGCCATCGAGGCTCAGCTTGCATGTGGTAGGTCTATGAGTGCATGCACCTTTGGTGTTTGGGACTGCATTCTACTATTTTGGAGCTTCACAGGGGTGGGTTTGTTTATGCTATTCAGGGGGATGGGGTCTTTATTTTCAGATTGGTTGTGTTTACTTGGCATTGCTCACTGTTATTTCCTTGTCCGCGTTGGTTTTGATTTGGATTGAGTCAATTTTTTGGTGTTTATTCTCCATGTGGGGGTTGGGTAAGTTGGCGTTACGTGGGGTGGTGTCGGCCATTTATTCTTGGCACTTGATGTGGGTTGTGTCTGAGCGGTGTGTGTGCATGTATCGAAGGGGGTTTTTGTTTAGATTTTGTCCTTGCATGCCTGTTTCGGGTTGTGTGTTCTATTATGGCTCATGGGGAATCATCTGGGATTCCCACTTTGATGGAATTTCGTACGGCGGTTGGTGCTAGGTCACTATCTTAGGGTGTGAAAGTATTTGATAACAATTTATTTTTGTTGATTATAGGATTGGATGGATCGGGCTCATATATTGGTTCTCGGATTACGAAAATCAACGGATGCTTGGAATGGTGTAAGGAGAGGCCAAAGCTGGTGATCTCGATGGAGATGATTGTAGATGACATTGAATATTATTCAAAGCACTCATTATATTGTAAGTTTATGGAGATGTGGGTTTTGCTAAAATTTTGAAATCTTGGGCCCAATGGACTTGGTTGCCAGAGGGTGAGATGAAGATTATGCTTTTTGTGAATAAATATTTCATGGTAACTTTTAATTGCATGGTAGATCATAATAAGGTCTTTGAAGGGGGCCTTTATTTCCATAATCAAATTGGGCTCTTTATTAAACTTTGGCATGTAGGCTTCAATCTTGCTGAGGAGCTTCTGAATCGAGTTCCGGTGTGGGTTTGGCTTGCACAGTTTCTTGTGGAGTGTTGGCGAGAGGATGTTCTGCACTTGTTGGCTTCAATTCTCAAAAAATTGGTTGGCTCTTCATAGCAGACTCAATTTAAAAAGGTGATGACTTTTGCTCGTATTTGTGTAGAGATTGATTTAAGTAAGCCAATGCCAGATTCTTTGGATATGTGTGTGGATCCTTATTCTTGGGTTCAACAGTTGGATTATGAGACTCTTCCATTTCAATGTCATCTTTGTCATGATTATGGCCACCTTTAGCAAAGATGCCCAAGGGCTAGGCTTGTGGAACCCCAATCTTCTCGACCTCCTTGCAACCCATCTAGGGTTGATAAGGGGAAGTATCCCATTCCTAGTGATGGGGTTGGTACAGATAGTTTCATCCCTGTCAAGGCTCGTAACAGGAACTAGGGTAAGAAAAGGACCTTGAGGGAGAGATAGGATGAATATACTTTTAACAAATTTGAGGTTTTAGATGATCTTAGCCAGCAAGAAGTGAATTCAAGCTTGGTGAATCTAGATTAGGGTGTTTTGAGTACAGGACAAGAGGGTCTTCTTTCTGAGGCTACTTAGGATATGCAAGATGTTGGCGCTTTGCAAATGGACACATATCTTCAAATGGAAGTCCAGTTGGATTTGGTTCCTATTGCTGAAGTGACAAAGGGTGGTAGGGATGGTTCTCCTCTATTTTTGAATGTAGGTACTAAAGTGGTGAAGATTAATAAGTCTTCTTCTTCTCATTTGGGTCTTCATCAAAGGATCCAAAAAATAGTGTGGGGGAGAAGTCTTCCAAGCTTGGTAGAAAAAAGGATATGGAAAAGATTAAATTAACAAGGGGAACTTTGGTGGATTCAGGGTCTTCCATGACTCTGAATTCTCATTTTTTGATCCCCTTGAAATGATTGTTCTATCCTGGAATGTAAGGGGCTTGAACAGTGGCCCTCAACAAAAAGTTGTTCGTGATTTGGTTAGAAGCCAATATCCTAATGTTCGTTTCTTGTAGGAGACTAAGTTATTAGTTGAGGGTATGTTTGGTGTGATGCCTAAGTTGTGGGGGAGTGGAGAGTGCCAATGCATTGGTGCTCATCGGTCTGCTAGGGGAATGACTTGTTTATGGAATCCTCAGAGAATCTGCCCTCTTTGGTGGATGTCCTTTAAGTATTCTATCTTCATGATTGCTACTTGTTTTGAGACGGGGGAGTCTATACTCTTCAAAAACATAACATGATTTAGAAGATGCATAGTAAATTATCTTAGAAGCATAGAAATTCTCCTTAGAAGCACATCATGATTCAACAAATGCACATATAGATATAATTTAATTACCAAAATATGTCTAACAATCTATTGTCACACCCTATATATATCAAATTGAGTGTTTCCACTAACAAATGTGATAAGTTGGCTTAGATGTGCCTTGTATAAACTTAGAAGTGCTTTAGGTCAACTCAAATACATCATGGAATTAATCAAATGAGACTCAAAACCTAAAACCTTGAAAGAAAACCAATTTTCTTGTAAAATATTTTGTTAAAATAATCAAAGAAATGAGTACCACCAGGTGTACCAAAATGTGGATGATGAAAATATGAATTATGAAAATAGTAACAATACAATGTAAGTACCAAATTCACACTCAACAATTTCTCAATAAAGCTCAAGATCTATTCATAAAATGAAATAATGTACACAATTATACAACAACAAAGACCTTGATTTGCTCTATTGTTTCTTTGATAGTAGCTTGAATTCTTCATATGTGGATTGCTCTTCAAAATAGCATAAATATGATAGCACAATGATAGTATGATAAAATGAAATTGCAATGATAAAAGATATATAGATAGATAGCCATGATAATAAAAGATAGTTATATCAACTTGCCAAAATAATGATAGTGCTTGCTTGCTTGTGATCTAGATAACGAGCTCTTGATTATTTTTTTCTTAAAATTATTTAATTATAGTGAACTAAAAATAATTTAAATTTTATATTAATTAATATTGGAGAGAAAAAATGGTAGGGGATTTTTTAATTTGGGGGATTATCTGGAAGCTCTGCAAGTTTTGAATATGGTTACAGCCATTGAGGCTCGGCTTGCATGTGGTATGTTTGTGAGTGCATGCGCCTTTGGTGTTTGGAACTGCATTCTTCTATTATGGAGCTTCACAAGGGTGGGTTTGTTTATGCTATTTGGGGGGAGGGGGTCTTTATTTTCAGATTGGTTGTGTTTACTTGGCATCGCTCACTGTTATTTCCCTAGCCGCATTGGTTTTGATTTGGATTGAGCTGATTTTTTGGTGTCTATTCTCCATGTGGGGGTTGGGTAAGTTGGCATTGTGTGGGGTGGTGTCAGCCATTTGTTCTTGGAACTTGGTTTGGGTTGTGTCTAAGTGGTGTGTGTGCCTATAACAAAGGGGTTTTTTGTTTAGATTTTGTCCTTGCATGCCTATTTTGGGTTGCATGTTCTATTATGGCTCATGGGGAATCATCTGGGATTCCCACTTTGATGGAATTGCATACAGCGGTTGGTGCTAGGTCACTGTCTTAGGGTGCAAAAGTATTTGATAACAATTTATTTTCATTGGTTACAGGATTGGATGCATTGGGCTCATATGGTGGTTCTCGAATTATGAAAATCAACAGATGCCTGGAACGGTGTAAGGAGAGGCTGAAGCTGGTGATCCTGATGGAGATGATTGCGGATGACATTGAATATTATTTGAAGCACTCATTATATTGTAAGTTTATGGAGATGAGATTTTTGCTACAATTTTTGAAATCTTGGGCCCAACGAACTTGGTTGCCAGAGGGTGAGATGAATATTATGTTTTTGGAAAATAACTATTTCATGGTAACTTTTAATTGTATGACAAATTGTAATAAGGTCTTTGAAGGGGAACCTTATTTCCATAACTAGATTGGGCTCTTTATTAAACCTTGGCATGTAGGCTTCATTCCTGCTGAGGAGCTTCTAAATCAAGTTATGGTGTGGGTTTGGCTTGCACGGTTTCTTGTGGAGTGTTGGCGGGAGGATGTTCTGCACTTGCTAGCTTCAATGCTCAAAAAATCGGTTGGCTCTTCACAACAGACTTAGTTTAAAAAGGTGATGAATTTTGCTCGTATTTGTGTAGATATTGATTTAAGTAAGCCATTTCCAGATTCTTTGGATATGTGTGCGGGTCCTTATTACTGGGTTCAATAGTTGGATTATGAGACTCTTCCATTTTGATGTCATCTTTGTCATGAATATAGTCACCTTCAGCAAAGATGCCCAAGGGCTAGGCGTGTGGAACCCCAATCTTCTCAACCTCCTTGCAACCCACCGAGGGTTGATAAGGGGAAGGATCCCATTCCTAGTGATGGGGTTGGTGCGGATGGTTTCATCCCTTTCAAGGCTCATAATAGGAACTGGGGTCAAAAAGGACCTTGAGGGAGAGACAGGATCATGATACTTTTAACAAATTTGAGGTTTTAGATGATCTCATCTAGCAGGAAGTGAATCCAAGTTGGTAAATCTGGATCAAGGTGTTTTGAGTACAGGACAAGAGGGTCTTCTTTTTTAGGCTACTCAGGATATGCAGGATGTTGGTGCTTTGCAAATGGACATAGATCTTCAAATGGAAGTCCAATTGGATTCGGTTCCTATTGCTAAAGTGAAGAAGGGTGGTAGGGATGGTTCTCCTCTAGTTTTGAATGCAGGAACTGAATTGGTGAAGAGTAACAAGTCTTCTTCTTCTCATTTGAGTCTTCATCAAAAGGATCCAAAAAATGATGTGGGGGAGAAGTCTTCCAAGCTTGGTAGAAAAAAGGATATGGAAAAGATTAAATTAACAAGGGAAACTTTGGTGGAGTCAAGGTCTACCAAGACTCTGAATTCCCATTTTTTGAACCCCTTGAAATGATTGTTCTATCATGGAATGTAAGGGGCTTGAACAGTGGCCCTCGACAAAAAGTTGTTCGTGATTTGGTTAGAAGCCAATATCTCGATGTTCTTTTCTTGTAGGAGACTAAGTTATCAGTTGAGGGTATGTTTGGTTTGATGCCTAAGTTGTGGGGGAGTGGAGAGTGCCAATGCATTGGTGCTCATCGATCTACTGGGGAAGTGGCTTGTTTATGGAATCCTCAGAGGATCTACCCTCTTTGGTGGATGTCCTTTAAGTATTCTATCTCCATGATTGCTTCTTGTTTTGAGATTGGGGATTCTATACTCTTCTCCAATATCTATGTGCCCATTGAGATTCAAGGTAAGCAACTTTTGTGGTCCCATATCAAGTTTGTTCGAAGCATGGTTCCTTACCATCCACGGATTATGGTTGGGGATTTCAATGCTATTTCTGAGTTGGCTGAGAAGCAGGGTTGTATTGTGAGTTTGGAGCCCTCTACATTGCTACTTCAGGATAACATCTCAGCTTTAAATCTTGTTGATATCAAGCCCAATAATGGCCAAGCTACTTGTAATAATTAGAGGGTTGGGAAGAATTGCATTGCAGAACGACTTGACCATTTTTTGGTTTCTTGTTACTGGGTTGGTGGTTTGTGGTCTTCTAGCTCTGAAATTTTGGATTGGAGGGGCTCAGATCATTGGCCTATCAAGCTTGCTATTTCTTCAGCTTGTGTGCCTCAGTCTCCTTCATTCAAGTTCTAGCTTATGTGGATGTGTGACCTCTCTCTCCATTTTTATGTTGTTGAATGGTGGAGGTGTGGTAGAATTGCCTATGCTATGGAAATGTATACATTTGCTAAGTTACTTCAATTTTTCAAATATCAGCTTAAATGTTGGAATCAACAATGCTTTGGAAAAAAAAATCATGCTAAGGCTATTGCTTAGGCTGAGTTGATGGTATTACGAGGATGATCATGGAGGATGGGGTGACTGAAGATCTACTTCAAGAAGAGGCTAGGGCCTTGAAAGCATTGGAGGAGTGTGAGCTACTAGAGGAAATTTATTGGAAACAAAAGGCCTAGATTGAGTGGCTTTGGGAAGGAGATAAATGTACTGCTTTCTTCTTCAATTTGGTGAAAGCCAGGAGACATGGCAATTCTATTTCTATTTTGGTGAATGCCAGGGGTGAGCTCATATTTCCTCATTTCATGAAATCTTGAGTGAAGCTATGTAGTATTTTGCTTCTTTATTCAAGGAGGACTCGCAAGGGGGTTCTGATGAGGTAGCTTAGGTCCTTTTGTGTATTGCTTCTTTGGTTTCTAGGGAGATGAATGAGCATCTTATGAGTGATATTTCTCTTGAAGAGCTAGAGGGGATTGTGTTTCAGATGAAGAAGGGGAAAGCTCCAGGCCCTGATGGTTTCACGATTGAGTTCTTTCAAGAATTATGGGATATTATCAAATTGGACTTATTAGCAGTTGTGTAAGAGTCTCAGTCGAATAAGTAGATGTTACAAGCTTTGAATTATACCTTCCTTGCTCTCATCCCCAAGTGTGATGGAGTAGATAGGTTAATTAAAAAAAAATTTATTTCTCTTTGCAATGTGATTTATAAAATTATCTCTAAATTGATTGCTAATAGGTTGAAAAAGTGGCTTAAAGTGTTGATCTCTGAGGAACAGAGTGGTTTTTTGTGGGTTAGAAAATTTTGGATGGGTTGGTTATCGCAACAGAAACCATTCACTCTATGGCCAACTCCAAAGATAAGGAGATGTTTATTAAGTTGGATATGGCTAAGGCATATGACAGAGTTCAGTGGTCCTTCCTTCAAAAGGTTCTTGGTGCTTTTGGTTTTGGGGATGAGTGGATTCAATGGTTTATGAGTTGTGTTACTTCAGTTTCCTTCTCCGTGTTAATAAATGGTGAGCATTTTGAGCTTTTTGGTGCCTCTCGGGGTTTGCGTCAGGGAGACCCCCTATCTCCTTACTTGTTTATTCTTCTTGTTGAAGGTATGGGACGTTTGATGAGAAGGAATGTGGAGTTGGGTCTCATTCTGGGTTGGAGATGGGGAGGTGGTTTACCACCGTAGTCTCATTTGTAGTTTGTGGATGACACTGCTTTGATGGGTATGGCTACAATTAGGGAAGCTTCAAATTTGTGCAAGGTGTTCGATGTTTATCTTATTGCCTCAGGTCAATTGATTAATGAAGATAAGTCCTACATCTTTTTCTTCAATACTCTGGGACCCATTTAGAGGAGGATTGCTCATATCTTGAGATTTCAAATTGGAGCTCTCCCTTTGACCTATCTTGGTATTCCTATCTCTATTGGAAGGCTGCTCAGGGATTCTTGGTAGAATATTCTAAAAAAATTTAATGTGAAAGTTAATCATTGGACCCATAGATACTTGTCTTCTGTGGGTCATGTTTAGTTGCTCAATTCTATGGTGCAGGCTCTCCCCATCTATAGATGTATGATTCAAGTGGCCCCATTGGGTTTTGTTAAGGAATTTGATTTTGTTGCAAGGTAGTTCTTATGGGCTGGTAGTTTGTTGTCCTCTAAATGGTGCCTTGTCAGATGGGATATTATTTTTAGCTCGAAGTAGTTTGGTGGTCTTGGGTTAAGGCAATCATCTTTGTCTGGGGTGGCATTGGCTGCTAAATTGTATTGGCAGTGGTGTGTGGAGTAGGATCAACTCTGGGCCAAGATATTATCTCATAAGTATTTCCTAGGGATCCCACAGATGGATATTCCTCAGTATCCCTGGTGGGGAGAGGTTCAGTGATTTGGGGTATGCTCCATAAAGGGGTTGCGCTCATCAAGGATGGCTTATTTTGAATTTGCAAAAGGGGGACGAAGGCTCATTTTTGGTCTGATTCTTGGGATGGTTTTCCTCCCATTGTTTCTCAGTTTCCAAATTTGTTAACTCTGTGCCAGAGGTTCCTTGAGGCTGGATGGTCAAGGATGAGTGACTTTAAGTCCTTATCTTCTCATGGTCAGTTAGTGGTGGGGTGATCCCACAAAGCTAGTTTACAATTTCTGGGAGATTTTGATTTTTGTTGAAATCACATATTTTTAGAAAATATAATGATTTAAGCCTTTAAAAGTTTCATTTAAAGCATTCCAATTGAAGAGGGTTTGATCTAAGGTGGTTAGATCAAACCCCCTTGGATAGAACCCCGCTAGTTTTAAACCATACCTATAACAGAGTCTTCTTTACACCTATCAAAATGTTGATAAAAAACCACTTTTGATTTACCTTTTGGGGGATCAAATGAATTCATTTAAAATTTATTTTTTGTAAGTATGTAGTCCTTATTATAATCTTCCCAAAAGTATAATTTTAAATAAATTTAATTTTAATATTATAATTATTTTTTATTTCTTTTGAATGTAATTTTTTCACCGAAAATCAAGCTCTTTGTTTTGCACATGTGGAAAAATAGTAGATTATCAAAACAAAATTTTGAAAAATATGAGTGCACCAGATATTGAAGTCTTTGATCCAACAAAAAAAAATGAATTTCAATACATACAAAAAAATTTATGTGTTATACGGTCATGCTATGTCTGAATTGTAATTGGTTTGACTTCGAAACTTGATTAAAGAAAAATATTCAATAAAAAACTATCTAACCAAGTGAAAGCACTAGATATTGAAGTTACAAATCTAAATTCGAAAGAATTAGAATTTTATCCTTCATGGAAAAAGATTTATGAGTTATACAGTGAGTGTCACTTTTTGAAAATGTTGTTTTCTAAAAAAAACTAGCTTTCAAGGGAGATGGAAAAAGAAGTGTAATCTAATTCCAAAAATTTTGAAAAAATTATATTTAGAATCTACAAACAAAATGTCACAAAACTCTAGTTTGCATCATCTTCAAATTCCTCACGGTTTAGTTGCTATAGGTGCTCGAAAGTGAAGATTTAGTTTAAAAATATTATTTCAGTGTCCAGTTTGGCCAAAAATTGTAAACCACTATTGTGGGATCACCCGGTGGTGAGATGGAAGAATCTTGATGAGTGGCCTAATGTTGGTATGGAGGAGTGTGCTTAGTTGCACAATATCCTTTCTAGTAGACATTGTAGTTCCCTCCAAGATGGGGATGTTCTTTCTTGGTCTCCTAATCCTAAAGGTGTCTATACAGTTGCTTCTAGATAGCAGGTGTTGTTATCTCATAGGTTGGACGGGGTGGAGGTTCACTAGTGGAAGAGAGTGTGGAACAAGTTCTCTTGGCCAAAGTGTAATTGTTTTATTTGGACTTTGGCTTGGAATAGGTGCTTGAATTGGGATAATATTTGGAAGCAGGGATTCCAGGGCCCTTCTATTTGTGTTTTGTGTAGGGCTGGGGAGGAGGACTCTTCTCACTTGTTTTTTTGTTGTCCTGTTGCTTTGCAGCTTTGGCATCTTTGGTGGGGAGTTTGGAAAATCCCTTGTGTTCATGCTTCCTCCCTGGTGGATTTTTGGAACTTAGTTTAGGTAGACCTCCTTCTATGACATCTTTCTTGTAGGATGTGTGGTATGTTGGGCCTACCTTCATACTATGGCGGATTTGGTTGGAACAAAATCATAGAATATTTCATGGTGAAAAGATGTTGATTCAACAAGTTTGGTAAAGAATTAGGGGTATGATTCAAGATATGGTGGAAGCTAATTGTGATGTGGTGTTTCCTTTAGAGAAAGGGGATGCTGAGATGGTGGATAGACTGGGGATCTAGGGGTTGTCTTCGGCTTCTGCTTGTGTCAGGAGAGGAAGGTGGGTGAAAAATAAAGTTTAAAGGGTGGGTAGGTGGTTGCCCCCTCCGGTTGGAATTTTGAAGATTAATACCAATGGTTCCTTAAGAGGCAATCTTGGGCCTGCTGGGATTGGAGGGATTGGCAAGGATTTTTCGGGTTCAGTGGTTTTCTTCTTTTCTATTCATGAATGGATGCAATCTATCAACCTTATGGAAGGTTTGGCAATTCTCTATGCTCTTGAGCGGGCTTATGCTTTAGGGTGACACAAGGTTATCTATGAATTTGATTTATAGGTTTTGATTAATTTGATAAATGAATAGAAGGTGTCCGATGTTAGTTGGCAGCTGACTATGATGGTGTAGAAAATTTTGTAGATTAGTTCTTTGATGGAGATGGTGTCTTTTGTCCATATTCCAAGAGAGTGGAATAGTGTAGCAGATTGTTTGGATAAGTGGGCTTCAGAGCATATCAATGGCTGGAAGATTGACAAGTGGGAGCAGGTTTCCCATGAGCTCCACCATGATTTGGAGAGGATTCTTGCTGAGGATGGGGATGGTAATGGTGAAGGATGATGATGTTTCTTGCTTTGTTTGACTGCTTCTTGTGGGTTCTTGGGACCTTGGCCCTTGGATAAATTATGTAATGCTCTTTTCTGAATTTCAATAAAGTTTTTAGCCCTTTTATTAAAAAAAATATTAGAGAGAAAATGATAAAACATTAATTTAATTAAATAATTAAAATTGTTTAATTAATGTGGATATGATATTTAAAATAATTATAAATGATTTAATGATTATAAATGAAAAGATGGGATATTAGCTTTTAATTAAATAATTAAAAATATTTAATTAATATAGATAGAAAAATTGATGAAGATAATGATAAAATGGAAAGATAAAAGTATATTAGTCATTTTTAGGTGATATATATGTATATGTAGACATGTCAAATTTACATCATGCATAATCATATTCCATTCATCCAATAAATCAGGACTTTCTTTAAATTAAATACTAAATCATATTTCATCCTTTTTCTGATTTAAATAAATCAGAAATTTAAGTCCAAAATGTCAACTCACCTAATTAGCATTAATCAGCATAATCATCATCTAATCCTAATCTAATGTTAATCCCATCTCACTTGCATCTAGCCACTTGCACAATAAATCAATTTTATTGATTTATTAAAACCTCATTTTCCCTCAACATGACAAGTCAAACAGGGCATTTATTGTTGTTTTTCCTTGTCCCCCTCTCAGCATTTATGGAAAAATTTGAATTCAAATTTTCCCCCTCTTGGGCACTCTTCCCAAATCTTGCATATACATCAACTAATCACATGATGACAAGTGTCCTCAACTCATTGGCTTGTTTTTGATCCCACATTGGTCCCTCTTCAACACTTGGCATTTTGAAAATCCTTAAATAGGTGCATCATCCTCAAGCAAATCCTCCACAATCTCTTGCAAGGTCACTCTCTTCATTTGAGATTTGATCTTGTCTACTTAGCATCTCCATATCAATAACAATTTCATCATCTTAAGCTTATCAATCAAGGGTTGGGAAAGGGTCACTAGCACATGTGACACCAATCCAATATGAGATAGTTTGCATCATGTTTTCTTATGCTTTTGCTTTAGATCCTTTGTCATTTGTTTGCATTTTGAACATGATGTATTATTTCATAAGGATGTTGAATATCTTGATTTGTTGTTGAAATACTAACGATTATGCAGATTTTATTGTTAGATTTCTAACCACATTTTGCAGATTTTAGCATCCACAAAATGGCGCTAGAAGGAGGGCAAGAAGCCACAACCATGTCTTGTTTTCATATATTACTGACTTTTTTGAATCTAATTGGTGTTTCATTGTTTCTAAATATCATCTATTGATTTGAAAGTTGATCAAAGATACATAGCACTATGCATGCTTAGTAGAACGATATAATCTTTAGAGTTGAGCATTTGTGCATTATATCTTTGCAGCTGCGAAGATTCATATCTTGTGCAGAGTGCATTTTTCTCTTTTGAGTTAAATTTTTCTTTTGAAACTTACTCGTAGGAAGTTGCCATATTCAAGTAAGGCTGGTAGCTATGTTTGCATAGAAACGTATGTACACAAACCAATGCACATTGCTCTCCCAGAATCTTCATTTATGTTGTAAGCCCACTAAGTAACTACCAATCACTTTCCTGCAATGAGTAATCTGAACCTACCAACTGGTATTTGTGTCTAAAGATAAGCCTGTCAAATGTACGCTTAAACATGCTATCTCAAAATCCAAGGCAGCCTTCAAAGGGTAGGAATGAACCTAAAGATATGTGACTTAACCATGGTCATTTTATTTTTTCTGATGGAAATGGATAGATATCTGAAGATTCCCACAGATTAATGTCTTTTTCGCATATATATGATATGTTGTAGCGCCTCTTATCAAATGCCTTTTCTATATTAACGTTGTTGTATGTCACCTATGTTTACACCTGCTAATGGTGTTAAGATTGAATTCTTTTTGTTAGCTGGTCTCTCATCTTTATGCCTGTCAATAACATTTGGTCCAGAGTGAAGTGTTTATGCTGCAATCATGGCGCTACAGGAAAACACATTTGTTTGAGGTATTCGGTCTAGCAGTTCACACACGTTATCCATGCCCTGCTGTCAAAAATTTTGCGCGCCTTGTCTCTGTTGTTGCATTCAACTGTCAAACAGTTCACACGAGTCTGTCCATGCTTCTGGACTAAAAAATAGTTCATGTGCCTTGTCTTTATTCATATCCATACTTTTGACAGTGAAATATTTACTTGCTGCACTTGGTTCATTAAATATCGATTTATGGTTCCCACCACATACTCCAGGATTCCAACACCCTTTCCATACATACTGCTCCCATGAGTTGTCATGCTATTCATACCTACCATTGAAAATCCATCCATTCATCGAAGCACGCACATCCAATGCACCTGAGTCGTACCCATATTGTTTCTTTTACTATTGCGAAAATGCAAACCATGAGAAGGCCTCCTGCGTAGTTGAGGATAGTCAAAAGCATTTATGGTTGTGTACCATAGTACTGCTTACAGGTGCAATGTCACACTGTTATTTTGCGCCAAGTGAAATAGGCAGGGAGGACGCTGGAAAGGTTGTAGACTTCGGTTTTACACCTGCAAATGCATTTGCTTAAAAGTTTCTAAAGCCTTTTTTTTCAAAGACATCCATGAGGCACGCATTGGTCAAATAAGACAAATCTAATTTTGAACTGCCAAACTCAATCATTAATGCAGCAAAGGGCGCGATTTCTTTTCACCTGCAATTGTGTTGATTTGAAAGTGTCTCAAAGCCTTTTCAACAAGTGTAGTTCTTCAATATTCTGACGTTGTCTGTTTGGTGCAGGTGTCATTTATTCACAGTAGGAAAGATCTTTGTTAGCTGTTGTACGTCTATAAGTTATGCAAATTCTAATTAGTGCTAATGGAATGAGCGGACTGTGTTCTGACAAGAGTGGAAATATGCACTGTATCAGCAATTGTTAGCATTATGTGAAGAGCATCGAGCGCAATGAATAAAGAGAGAGACAGATGATGAACTATTAATGTTGACTGCAAAATCTTTTTTTCTATTTATACAAAAATCCTCAAATTTCTGTTTTTAGGCTCTGGCTGCATGTATTTAATGCGTTCTTTTATGATAGTTGTAATTACAACGATTGACAGGAGAACAGAGGAACAGTGGATTTGATTGGATTCAGCTTCACACCTACCAGATGCATCTGCTTACAAACATTAGTAGCTGTTAATAGCATACATCTACCACCTGAATTTACTTGGAAAGATCCTTTATGCGTCCTGACATCTGCCCTTATATTGGCTTGCAAACTTTCTTCTCTGGCATTTATGGCGCAGTTTTTTATTTTCCAAATGCATGTGCTTGAGATTTTATATCTTTTCAAATTTATGTCTGCTGACAGCACTTAGCATTAAAATCCTTTTGATACATGATTTTCAGTGTTGACTTTACCCCTACCAAGTGCATTCATCTCGAGGTTTTGTGTGAAAAGATTTTACTCACTGTTTTCTTCATATGCTGGCTAAAGGCATTGTGTAGCCATATAAACAGTAGATCTAGCTGGTAGCCAATAGAGATTAGTGTGACAGCAACAATTGCCAATCATTTCTTAGCTAAACTTTTGGAAGAAGGCTTATAAAGACATTCTTATGTCTACATTTAATGCCAATAGACAGGGTCTTAGGAGGAATTAAATATTTTAGAATGATCACTCTATTAAATGTCATTAAAAATTCTTGCTGCTCTATTCATTTTGAATATTGACATCTAATTTGTCCATTATGCCTTTTCCTCAAACATGAAATTATGATAAATGCATGAAAAGTTAAATTTTGAGTAAAGATCTTTTCTTTTATCATAAATGATACTTGTTTGGTGGAGGACACAAGATCAATGAGTATATGGCTACTAAAGGCAACATTTGTGTTATTCATCATTGCTCATAAAACTACATGACTTGGTGTTAGGGCTTTCGGATTGTAAAATCATGTAGCATTTTCATTGGAAATTATCTTATTGTTTTATTGACTTGAGCATCACACGAGTGACTTTTTCTCTCATAGGTACAAAAGCGAACAAAGGAAAAACGAAGGAGGTACAAACGAAGGAAAAGTGAAGGCGAAAAGGTACAAGGAAAGCAAAAAGTCAACAAAGAGAAGGCTATCAAATGAAAACCAAGGAGGGGAAATTCTTTTTTGAAAACACAATGTGTTTTTAAACACTTTAGTGTTTGATCAACACTACCTCACGAAATTGTTTTTCTTTTCGTTTTAGAACACTAGTTTTCATTTGGGGCTAAAACGAACAATTTTATTTTCATTGCAAAGGGCTTAAACGAACCTTGTGGGACACTACTAGATTTCGCTTTTGGGTTAAAAAATTGAACAAGCACCATATTTCATTGCGCTTAAAACGAATTCACAATTGCTTGAAGGGTATAAAACTAATGTTTGATTTAGGTGATTGTCTTTGAGTATCAGATCCTTCCCTGCGCTTTCCGTGCCATCTAGTGCAAGAGAAACACTCAAATACATTTTATTGCTTTAAAACACTTTATTTTGGGCTTAAAAATTGAACATCTTGTGCGAGTGTGAGTAGGGCATTTTCACAGACATTCTCTTTCTTTTGTGCCATCAAAGATCGATCGAGTTACGGATTGTGTCCTTGCTCGCTTTTGTTTATCTTAGAGGGCCTGCCTTGGGGAAAAAGTACTCACCCAAGGGACGACTCAACCGGTAACACTCTAAAGCCAAGAGTATTTCCAGCCGGGATATAAATGAGGATTTTGGTTAAACGCCATAATCATGCGGTTATTTCGATAAGATGGATCCGAAGGGGACTCTTGCCGTATGGGTCAATCTCCACGAATCGAAAGTCCTTACTAGAACCTATGTGCTAGAATTTGCCAAAATCCTTTAATCTGCTTTGTTGCGCAAGAACGGTCGCCTGCCGCCCCCACCTACTTCGCTTTTAGTAGAGATGGAAAGCATGCCATGGGAGTTTCATGGTGTTGGTGCCACGCCTGTGATAAGGAGTGCCGGAGGAGCCAATGTGGGTCAAGTATCCAACTATCCGCTTAAAAGAGTATGAATGACTTGTCCAAGTGGGGACTCAACAAACATTGTCTACCAAGATCCATAGGGCTTGTAATTATTCTTTGTTTGAAAACACAGTGTGTATTCGAAAACATTTTGCAAACAAACATTCAACATGATTCTCGAAATTTCAAACCCTTTTGAAGACAAATATCATTGACTCAATCCATATGCTATTGCTTTCCCTTGGGATTCACGTCCTTAGAGGTTCCTAAGCATTGGATTATACCTAAATTTGTCTTCTTGAGTAAACAATAGGAAAACCCTTGCCTTAAGTTCATTGAATTTCCAAATAAAATATCTTGTGGGGTTTAAAGAAATTAAGACATTGGACATCTTAGTTTGAAACTTTAATCAAAGAGTGTGTTTTTGGTAAAAAGTACTCATTAAGCAAAGATAACGAATTGGACCCCACACATGTGCTTGATATATCTTGGTCATATTGGTCTTTTGATTGCTCTTAGAGAAAAGTGTGTTCTTCAATACCTTGGCCTAGTAAACAAAGTCTCTCTAAGTCTCTTAGGATCAAAATCAAACACTTCATCCACCTCAAACATTTATCAACATCATCCCACAAACAACTTTAGAGCTTTGAAAATGTCATTACCTAGACTTGGGTACATTTCCAAACCAAATCAAAATCATTTGTTTAGTTAGGTGTGTTTGGATGAATTCTTCCACGCACACTTAGTTAAATTATCACCTCTTTGAACAAGTTCATCCTAAGATAACATCCAACATCTTAGGGTTTACAAGTTCATCATCCACATCAAATAATCAAAATCAAAATCCCTAAGTCTAGCATTGATTCAAAGTTCCTAAACGTTCATCATTCATATCATTTACACATTTCATCCTCCATCTCATCATTGATCCTAGAGCACCTTAGAGGTCAACAAAGTCAAAACACAAGGAGAACATGGAATATAAACTTGATCCATACATCTTGGGTAATCCAAATCAGTTAAATCTTCAAAGCCTTGCGATGCCTATCAATTATCAAAGACCATACATGGAATCATTGCCTTCGACAAACATCAATAGAACAACAAGTGTGAGTATGCCTAGTCAAAAGATTGGAATACCTTTTCCAATGATAGATCTATATCCAAACCTACAAGTCCACCAATCGAATAATCAATGCATGAGCCTTGAAACAAACAACGTCATTCCACCAAATCCCTACAAACCAAATGTGGATGTACCAAGTGCATTTTTTCGAAACATGAATCCTAACTCAGAAAACTTTGGAAAAATGATTCCTAATACCAACAATGTTCATCCTATCATCCCAAATAAAAACATTATCCAAAGTCAATTTTCCCATAATCCCATTCAAAAACCACAAGTAGGCATCCTAAATCCGCTTAAACAAGAGCCAAATCAACTATCTCAAGTGAGTCAAGATCAAAATCAAGAACAAATTTGGCGAGATCAAATTGCAGAACTTTCCAAAATGGTTGAGGCATTGCGCCAAGGGAAATCTCCACCACCATTACCTACATCATTCCTTGGTTTAGGGCTTCCCCTTTTACCTAACACCAATCACGCCACCCAAATCAATTCACCTAACGTCAATCAAACCATCACGTCAAATCATTCGAATATACCATCGACATCACACCAATGGATGGTATCTAATCAAACAACAACATTGATTCCAAATCAAAATACAGTCTCCCAAGGACCTATCACTTCGGTCATTCCAACCATCACTATCCCTTCAATCATTCCAAACACCACTATCACACCCATCACATCTCAACCTCTCACTACCATGATCGCTCCGAGCGTATCTCAAACACTTGTCACTACATCCAACATGATTTTGAATCCACCACCACCCCCACCACCACCAATTTCCACCACATCAATCCAATACGACGTGACATTACAAGCTGCTTTTCAAAAGGGATTCCAACAATATCTAGCCATGCAACAAGCAACACAAGCTCAACAAGTGCAACAATCCTTTCAAGTTGCCCAAGCCTCTCAAGCTACCCAACCAACACAAGCACAAACACAAAAGATGACAACTATTGAAAATAAGGATCAAGATCAATCCATCACTGAGCACACATTTACTTCATCCAATGATCAAATCGACATATGTCAAGAGTCACTCTTGAATCACGATCAAAACCCACCAACAAAACTTGATAATGAGCCAATTCAAGAAATATCAACATCACTTGACTCTATGGTCGAAGATATTCACAAGCTCTCCACCGCAATTGTCGAAAACAATGATCAAAACCTCTCCATTGAGGAGCACATTGAGGATGTATCTACACAATCCAATGATCAACTCACCATACATCAAGAGCCACTTTTTAGTGATCTCTTTCAAGGAGTGTTAGGGTTATTTGATCCAATTGACATAATGCACAATCAGTTCACCTATGATCATATTGAAAATGTCTCTACATCGCCTTATGAGTTCAAGGACATATCTCAAGAAGTTATTCCAAAGCAAGATCAAAATCTTTCACTAAGGTCTAGCAATGGTCCTTTTCAAAACATGTTGATCCCCTTTGACCGCATGGTTACAGATGCTGAAGGAACCTTGAACTTGACCATGCCTAATGTCGACATCCAAAAGTCCTTTGTAAGAAATCCATCCTTTGAAGCTGCCCCATGTCAAGAACTTGATCCAAAGCATGTCGAAAACAACTCTGAAATCATTCAAGATCAAGAATTTGTATCTTCGAGCTATTATAATGATCTAATGGACACTCTCCTATCCATACAAGATGTCGCAAATGATGATCACACCAGCATAATGCATATTCATTCATCTACCCATGAGATGCTTTCTATGGATGGACACGTAGATGATCTTCATCAAGAACAAGATTGTGTTACACAAAAAGAGAAGATTCTTAACTCCTACAATCAAACAGAGTTGTCAACATCAGGATCAAATATGTCCCAAACTCGGATTGAGGACATCATGAATAAAGATATCCATCATTATCCGCCCAAGGAAACAAGTCAGATAGAACATTCAGAGATAGCAGAGCAACAAATGGAAATAATGTCGTCTACGGTGGTCATCTATCAGAGAA
This sequence comes from Sequoia sempervirens, assembly GCA_007258455.2. NCBI lineage: Eukaryota > Viridiplantae > Streptophyta > Pinopsida > Cupressales > Cupressaceae > Sequoia > Sequoia sempervirens. The sequence goes on along the minus strand of VDFB02190924.1, from coordinate 36,994 downwards.
CACTTATTGAACAAGAGCTCTTGGAAAAGGCAAAATCAAAGCATGAAGGTATTACTTCCACCACACTGGGGGCAACTTCGTCTCAAGCAAACGTCAACATAGGGAGCACGAAGAATCCTTATGATGAAGCTAGTGTCAATACTACAACCAACCACGTCACGAATCTTCATCCACCCATCACCCCATCCATGAATTGGGACCAACGTCAAAGGAAATATCTGAATCAAAGTACGAAGAATGTTATCAAATCAAAAGAAGTTGAGAAGCATAATGGACAAATCAAATACATATGGATACCGAAGAATACAAAGAAAGATTATCCCTATCAAACTCCATCAGTCAAAGAAACTGTGGGGCAAACTAAAAGAGGGAAAGGTATCCATCAAAGATGTCCGCAAAATCAAAAGCAGGATTTTCAAGCGACGTACAAAGTGTATCAAGCAGTTGGTCCTAATTCCACGCACACTTCCGTATCCACCCATCATTGCTCATCTTCCCAAGTTTGGAGAGTCAAAGGTTCCAAACTGTCAACCAATCCATCTCTTATCCCTAAATGCACTCCATCCACACCTCCACACATGATATCCAATTCTCATATTGACCGTAGACATTGGCAATGACCTCATCATAAGGACTCAAGGCACTCTATTACATGTGCGCAGACAAAGACAGAGTCAACTCTAGCATCATGAAGTATCAAGAATCCCAAAAGTCGCATTCAAGTGCACGATCTTAGTGTGTGGTGCCAACTCTTCAAAAGGACATCGATGGCACATTATGATAGAAGGTTTACCAACACCACCGGTGTGGTCAAGATGAATTTAAAAATATAAAAAAATCAAAAAATATGAAAATCCAAAAAAATCAGAAAAAGGATTGAAAATAGTAAAGATAAAAAATCGTCCTCTAGTGAAAACCGCATGGGCGGCACTTTGGGCAAGACCATGACGAAAACCTGGCAAACAGGCGTCATGTGTAGAATCAAGCATCTACGTGCGCCAGTTCAGTTGAAAGCATCTCATCCCATCCATAATAAATCGAGCATTCCATCCATCGCATCCATAATAAATCCATCCATCCATAAACCATTGATCTAATCCATTTTCATCCATCTACATCCATAGTCCAAGTTATCTTGATCTTGATCAAATTTTGGGGCACACTTTACACTTGCTTACGACAAACATCTTGACATAGGTTGTTTTCATTGATTTTATCCTATGCAGCATTATCTGAGCCATGAAGCATTATCCAAAGAGCATTCCTTTATCTGAACACCTTATCTTATCGCAAGATAATCCTTGGCATACTTTGCGTGCTTACCATATCCATCCATCCATACACTTATCTGAGCATCCATCCATTGCATTCCATACATTGCTAGACATTGGGGGCAGATATGTACATCTTGCTTCGAGAATAAATCTTGGTCTATATCCTCCAACTTATGTGGTGATCTGAACATGGGAAAATATGAAATCAAATTGGTCAAAGCATTTGTGAGCCATAATCCGAATCACTAGCCCATGGCATATTTTGACAAGAACATGTTCTTTATCATTCATCAAACATCAATCGATATTAGTCACATCTAAGTCACACGTCAAACGTCACATCAAATCATCCAAAACATTTTTGTTCCAAACCAAGCTTCAACAAACATGATCAATCAAATCCAATCAAAAAAATCATCATCTCGGGATATCCTTGTGTTGCTTAACACTATCCTTGCATTGTCGTGTATCCTCGACAATGTTATCATTATCAATCCTGATCAATCCAGCCCTTGCATTGTTGTGTATCCTCAACAATGTTATCATCATCAATCCTTTCCCAATCCTTGTGTTGCTTAACACTATCATTGCATGGTTGTGTATCCTCAACAATGTTATCATCATCATCAAACCATCGATCTGATCAATCCACCTTAGCTTGGTTTTCAACAAAAATCCCAAACAGAGCACTGATATCGTCACACATATCCATATCAAAATCGTCAAAATCGTGCAAAAAATCCAAAAACATCCAAAATATCAAAAATCCAAAAAACAGTCAAAAAGCAGAAAACATCAAAACATTGGAATCCGAACTACGTCGTCTCTGAGCTTAAACGTAGGCAAGGCTAATCTTTGATTAGCTCCCGAAACATCAAAATCCAAAAACATTCAAAAAATCATCAAAATCCAAAAACATCCAAATCATGCAAAAATCCAAAAACATTCACAAAACACAAAAAACCCAAAAACATCGAAAAATCAAAAAATCAAAAACATCGCAAAATCCAAAAACACCAAAAATAGCCTCAAAACATTCCAAAAATGTCAAAAACATCCAAATATTTGAAAAAATCCATCCGTCTCATTTCGCTTTCACCCACAATAATCAATCATCCATAATAAACTGATCATCACCTTCATCCTTTGGCAACGCAAACGGAAACAATCACAACAATCAGCAAATGTAAGCTTCAATCGTAAAATCAAAAGCAAACAACAAACCTCTAAAACAAAATCAAAGTCTCGATCATTTTCAAACATGTCAGTCAACTTTATATCATCAGCCTATCAATCAACTTATCAACCATCATCATCCTGTACAATGCATGTCCTAGGATATATCGTTCCGACAATGGGCATCATTTATGGATATCACCTTGGATTCTTATCCTATCAAAACAAATCCCTTTGGCTGAAGGTATGAAGAACATTGGCTTGTTTGTGTACTTGATCTTTTCTTTTGATTTATCTTATTGCGCTTATTCCAAGGACCTCTCCATGATATCCGAATGAAGGATTTAGAGAAATAGGAATGGGG
>VDFB02190924.1:0-34080 GCA_007258455.2 Sequoia sempervirens | reverse complement strand
TTTTCTGATTTAAATAAATCAGAAATTTAAGTCCAAAATGTCAACTCACCTAATCAGCATTAAATCAGCATAATCATCATCTAATCCTAATCTAATGTTAATCCCATCCCACTTGCATTATCTAGATCTAGCCATTTGCACAATAAATCAATTTTATTGATTTATTAAAAACCTCATTTTCTCTCAACATGACAAGTCAAACAGGGCATTTATTGCTCTTCTTTCTTGTCCCCCTCTCAAGATTTATGGCAAAAATTTGAATTCAATTTTCCCCACTCTTCCCAAATCTGCATATACATCAACTAATCACATGATGACAAGTGTCCTCAACTCATTGGCTTGTTTTTGATCCCACATTGGTCCCTCTTCAACACTTGGCATTTTGAAAATCCTTAAATAGGTGCATCATCCTCAAGCAAATCCTCCACAATCTCTTGCAAGGTCACTCTCTTCATTTGAGATTTGATCTTGTCTACTTAGCATCTCCATATCAATAACAATTTCATCATCTTAAGCTTATCAATCAAGGGTTGGGAAAGGGTCACTAGCACATGTGACACCAATCCAATATGAGATAGTTTGCATCATGTTTTCTTATGCTTTTGCTTTAGATCCTTTGTCATTTGTTTGCATTTTGAACATGATGTATTATTTCATAAGGATGTTGAATATCTTGATTTGTTGTTGAAATACTAACGATTATGCAGATTTTATTGTTAGATTTCTAACCACATTTTGCAGATTTTAGCATCCACAGTATATAGTCAAGTTATGTTTGTTGGACAAATCTAAAAGACAATTGAAGTGAACAAATATTCATAAATTATGCATAACACCAATGAAATTGAAAACTAACACAATTTTATTTTAATGTCGACTTTCCTTAACAATGCAAGAAGTAACTAACTTGTTACTTGCTACTTCCTTCTACAACCCAAAATAACTAAGGTTTCTTCATTTTCATCTATTTTAAAATATAAAAATTATAATATAAAAGAATATATAACTCTAAACTTATGATCCCAAAACTATCTATAAAGACAAGGTAACAAGTTTGGCATTGATGTATTCATATATAGGAAGCTATATATCTAACTCTTATTTAAACTAATAGTATTCTATCATCTATTGAACCATGGTTTCAAAAATATGTTGACTTCAACTTCACATTAAGCATTTGAATCATGATCACCTAACCCATGAATCTACTTGTAACTATCCCTTGTACTATTTTTTTTTTAAATTATACTCTTGATTGAAATCTCTATGAAAATGATCATTAGGAAGTGTTTTACAATTATATTCTTAGTCTTCCTGAAATTGATGGTTTGGTTTATTTCACTAATACTTCACAATCCAATCAAAGATCACAATTCTTCAATTACAAGACTTTTGGCCTCTAAAAGCTTAGAAATTTATGAAGTGACAAAACTTTTTCTCCACTTTTAAAATACAAGGTAATTTTCCTCAACAATGTCTTTTCAACTAAATTTAATGGTTTCTTCCAATCCTCTTCATGATGCTCTCTCCTCTTGAAAAAATAACATATTTGTCCAATTTCTTTATATAATAAAAACAAAAATATAATGTAACCCTAAAATTACCTCAAAATTAAAAAACCTTATCTAAATTAATAAAATCTAACAAATCAAAAATAAGATATTTATATGAAAATACACATTTTATTAAAATAATATATAAATTTTTACCCCTCTTTTAATAAAAATAATGTATAACAGCATAATTCTGATAATAAAAAACTCCTACTAAACCTATAGAAGTTTACTAGTAGCAAATATAGCTCCAATTATTATAACTAAACGTACAAATTACATAACACAAATCTGATATCCTCTGTCACACCAAATGCTGGCACAATCAATCTCTATAGAAAATTTCATCAATTCAAAATACCAACACAAGAAACAAATAATAATAATGATTACAATATGACTAATTGTATTCATTACTCTCAAGTGAAAAGATGTGCTATCACTCTCACAGAGAAATAATCTATGGTGCCTACGTAGACAGAATCAAATCTTCAGAGGAAGGCCTTCAAGTCAAACTGGTGCAGCTTTCAACAGTCTTATTCTTTTGTCTTCCACAATTGTTAACAAACATTCACGTGGAGAAGTGTACAGGCATTCAACAGTTTTTTTTTAAAAAAAATTAAACTTTTAGGTTTATGTTGTTCTGGAAAGTTATTTATTTGTCCTTTCAAATTTTCATAAATTCTTCTAAACTTCTGTACAACATGGCAATCTTTTGGACGTATTTTTTTGTCATTTTTTTGGATTATGCTTTGATAGGAATGTCTGATTTGATACAGAGATCTATTATTGCAAATACTGCATTTATATTGGTTGTTTTTAAATGGTCAAAGGTAAATTTTAGCGAATGAAAGTAGGACAATTATTTATTATTTTTGGTAGGGACGAGATACAAAATTATTATGAATTATTTGATCATTGAAAAGTGTACTATTTAAATAGATTGCATTTACATTATTGTTTTTTTCTTATACTAGTTGAAAAATATTATATAGTAGAATTATAAAATTAGCATATTATAAATTATAAATGACTTTTAATGAGATAAATTATTAGTTGGTATGAGTTTTTGGAAATCCATAGAATAATAAGACAAATTTTGGATCTAAACTGTGTGTTTTTAAATTGACGTTTGAATTACACAATAATTCAGCAATATATATATATATATATAGATAAATTGTTGTTTATAATCAAAATAAATCTACGTTATGTGCATGATATATCATAGAAAAAGATGAAACCTTATTTAAAGACATCCATAAGTAGTACACAAACCATAAAATATGACTTTAGAATTAAAAAATACCGCAAATCTTGGAAGACTATTCAGAAGAATCTTAAGTTTTAAAAGTATTATAAAATTTAGAAGAATCTTGATGGAAGTCAATTGGGAGGATCTCCTTCAAACACACTACCTGCCCATCCCTATATAGTGACCAGAAGTTTTGGAAGCAAAGAAACGACAGAGATGAAAGTGGCTTCCTACCAATGCACAGCCATTTAAGTCAAATTGGATGTACAAAATGAATTCCTTATCACATGGGTGTGTGGAATTAACACTTGTGAGTGGTTGGATAAGTGTTTCAGACTTTTGGTAATCTTTGACTTACAATGCAAATTAAGAATCCCATTTTCCAATTCCTTTTGTTTTTTATGACAAATCTTCTCACAGATTTTAAAAATTTATACTTACTTATTTGGAGTTTTGTCTATTGAAAATGCCCATCTCCTAATCAAACTCAAAAGTAAATTTTGTTTATAGAATTCTTTTGAAAGTATTTGCATTTGCCTAATAAAGTTCATTTTGTTTTAATCAAACTCAAAAGTAAATTTTGTTTATAGAATTCTTTTGAAAGTATTTGCATTTGCCTAATAAAGTTCATTTTGTTTTCAAGCGGATGTGTGATCTGACTCAAATAAGGAGAATTAGTTAAAGAAGAAAAAGTCATGATTGTCATATAATTGCTAAATTTTATATTCTTTATCATCGTATGATTGCTAAATTTTATATTCTTTATGATCATATAATTGGCAAATTCTACATTCAATTATTTTATATCATATTTAATTGTTAAGTTTTATATTCAATTTTTATAGATTTTATTTGTTCCATAATATTACTCATTTAACTTAGTTATTTTTTGGTCAGTTTTTGATGGGGATGTCATCATCAAATTTTTGGTGGTGGATAAAGTTATCTTCTTTGATATCTCTTTATCCTTCAAATTAGATGTTTAGAAGTAACAAATTATATATGAGGATTCACTTGTGGTTTGTAACAATTGTTATAGAAAGGATCGTGTTACGACAAAATTCTTAAACAATAGGAAACCATAATTTGTTTTGAGGGAAAAAGGGTCTTGTAGTTCCTTATCAACCTTCCATCAAACATATTAGCATGACCATCTCAAAAGAATTGTAATAGGAAGTTTGTTAAGAGAAAGAAATGATGGAATGTAGGGGTTTCAAGGAGACCCAAGTTGCTCCTAGACCATCGAATGTTATGCAAGGCTTGCCTAGTTCAAGTGAAGAAAGAAGAATGATGAAATTGAGAGGCATGTTTAGTCTTTTTCTTCTTTCTGCCTAAAGGGAGACTATTAAAACTGGGAGACCCGTTAAAGGAATAAATTTGTTGTAAGGATCTGTTGAAATGGGTTGTTCAATACTCCTTGGAATGTTTTGATTTTCAACCATCTTGATATGGCTGATCTTTTGTGGTCCATAGACTATATATCTTTGTTTCTTGTGTTCAGCCATTTTATAGCCTTTTTATTATTTGTCCTCTATTATTACTCCTTGATATTAATTGAAATTTATTGCCATATCTTTATTGCTTTGTACAAACAAAACTAAAATCCTTTTAAAAGAATCCTACCTTTCACCTTGAATTAAAACTAGCACTTGCAGCTGGGGGAGCTGCAAGGAATACGCCGATAGTTTTTTATAGTTTGCTGATCATTATCGATATTTGAACATTATAGTCCCTGTGTTTGTTGAGAATGGAATGTTAAAACAACAAACAAGGGCTTAAATGACAAATCCAGCTATAATAGAGAAGAGTTTGAGTAAAAATATCCTACATTGTGAAACCTATAATATTGGAACAGTTCCTCAAATTCATCTCATTAGAATTGTAATTACATATTTACATATATAGTCCCTGGATAAATTTTCATGGTCCACAGGAGTATTTTTTCATTTTATTCAAATGAAACATCTTATATGTGATCTCCCACAATTTTGCAAAGGAATGCCTTTGGTTCAAAGGAATCCTTCGTGTACAAAATGAACTTCTAACATTTTCATAATGTAGCCTTTGTTCCACCTCACAGCCACATAATATCTGCTTTGGTTGGAGATAGATTTAACCTGCATGATCCTAATATCAAAATTTGTTCTCATGTAAAATAACAGCATGTAGACACCAACATAATAGTTGTATGAAAATCCTTCTGAGCCCTTCGTGTAATCAGCAACAGTAATCATGGGAGCATTCACAGTGCACACAACATCCCTGAGAAACAACCAGACAGCAAAAAATATACAATGAAGATGGATCAATAAATTAGCCTATTCAAAAGCATGTCAATTTTTTAGAAAAGTTAACAATAACTGGAAGTAACCAATTACAAAGTCTATCTTACCACAGACAGCAAAAAATATACAATGAAGATGGATCAATAAATTAGCCTATTCAAAAGCATGTCAATTTTTTAGAAAAGTTAACAATAACTGGAAGTAACCAATTACAAAGTCTATCTTACCATACACTTCATTTCGCCCACTGAAATACTTAAACCATTTAAAATCTCAAAAAAGTACAAAGAAGTTGATGCACAACTATGACCATTAGATAGCTGTGCAAGTCATGTTTTACAAAATGGTTCCATAATTAACCAACATTACTTAACAGTGCAGATTAGATGCTCCTGAATACCAAGCTGAATGTTTCTAGGGTATCTAATTTCCAAATCACAAAGTAAAATGGGAAGAAAAAGGATTAAAACAAACATGTCAATATATTAATGGACTTACCATTTCGCTTTACGCCAAGGTGCTTTAAAAGTGCTGCCTCAATATCACATGAACCTCAAATCATACAAAGGGTAGTACCACAGACTAAAAGGTGATATTTTCCTACCTGCAATTTGTATTAGAAAACAGTCAAAACAAAAACTACATTACAATAGTCTATAATTTAATGCATAATGCCATAAAATGAATTGCAATGAACAGCCCTTTGATTTCTCTGAAAAATCTTTGAATCTAAGATACACCAAGCATAATCAAATGACTCTACATTATTAGAAAAACAAGAAAAACAAGAAGTAAGAGCTGATAGCTATTTGAATGTCTAAGAATACCAATATCTTACCTTTGATCTATTAAACATTGAATAAAATGTGGCAACTTCATAAACACAATGGGGTGAAGTCCATAGAATCTGTATAATATGTGCAAATTAATTTTATGAGTTTTTGAAACAGAATGTAAATATCTGTAGAAATTATAAAAAACTGTACAAATTATAACTATATGAAAAAAATTACCAATATCCAGTTGCCATTGTTGATCATTGTGATCGCATTAGCGGTGTGTTGGAACTTTTGCTTTTCTGCTTGAACAGATTTAGTTGGCTAAGGCTACAGAATACAAAATACCCCCATTCAGCAAAGGAAAATAGCTCCAAGGGCAAGTGTTTGTGGTGTTGTGTTATCATCTTCGACTTGGTTAAAGAAAGCTGTGGATAAGAAAATAAAGTACACCCCTGGGGGTTATGGCACCTACAGCTTCATAATACTATACATGGTGAATGAATTTGTATTAACAATGACATGGTAAGAAAAGAGCTTGATGTTTTTGTTTCATGTCACTATGCTAATTTTTTTTTAAGTGCAAAAGTTTACACTTAGGAAAAAAAAAAAAAATGACACTTTTTAGCATGATTAGACCCTAGCTATTTGATGCTGCAAGCTGGGACATTTAACGACATAGGTCCACAATTGAACAAATATTTACAAGTCCTTGCTCCTTGGTCTTCCTAGGCGAGGATGACAAGATTGGGATGTGTTTTGGGATGGTAGGAAAGAGTAGGCCTTTTCATCGGTGTTTACATCTTAAACAACAGCTAAAATTCAAAATACAGGAAATCATTATGTACTGCATGGGTACAATACTTAAAATTAAATATGAGAATGTTTATAAAGTAGAAAATTTTGAAATTTATTCATCATCTAGGTTTGTAACATTAAAGCTTAAATATCGAGTACTATTCTTATCAGATATAGGAGTAAACAGAGACAAGATGCAATACAGATCAAATATAGAAGCACTCTAAGATTTCATTGTTTTCAAGTTCATTATATCATGGCAAAGGCCTAAAGGGTACAAAATATACAATAAGATTGGTAATAGTAAAATAAAAAATCATAGTAATTATAACGCTTACATTGGTGTATCATGCACTTCTTCTAGGATATCTTATTATCCCATCAATACTTTAACCTTCTGTTCTAAAACTTCATTTTCCTAATCAGCTAGAAGTTGTTCCCCTCATTCTAGCTCACAGAAGAAAATTTTACTGCAGTTATAGTTCTCCCTCCCTCTCACCTGCACGAATGACATCTCTACTGATCTAGCAAAACATTATCAAATCCTATCAAATCCAAGTGGAAACAAATGTTTATTTCCAGATATTTATATCTTAAGATTTCCTGCAGCATATCTTCCATAATCAAAGCGGTATCTTAAGCTGGAAGTTGATACTATAGCCAATTTGATACAAACTACATCTAAGCCCCAGAAAGCTATACCAAGGATGCAAGAGAGTTAGCTGGTAGACATTTGAACGTCTTACGCACTATAAGACCAATATAGTTTTGTATATTACAGGGAAGAGATTAAACAAGCAGGAAGGTGCAAGATGCAAGTTCATAGTTTTCATCCATAGGCATTTCAGCCTTACTAAGTTCTCAAGCTCATGAGGGATCACCCTTGAGCTAGAGGATTGTCGGAAAGTGTTAAAAATTGTCAAGGTAGACAGATTACCTAGAAATGCAGGGAGTACCATTCAACAAGTTAGAATGCAAGAAGAGTACCTCAATCTTAGGCATCATTCCAAATCCAGAAGGTATGTCACCAGAGAAATTGTTGCTGGAAACATCCATAGATAGGAGCTCCTCCAGCTTATATATCTCTTGCGGCAATGACCCAAGAGGAGGGGATTTTTCTTGCATAATATTCTCTTATGGCATAACCCTCTTATACTCATACTTCGTGATCACTTACAAGTATGGCATTGCAATGCTCTGCCTTGTAGTTTGGACTTTAACAAAGCTGTTAGTATGACATTTTTTGGGTTCCTACAATCTACATATGTGATGTACTTCCCCATGGAATTGGACCTGAAAGACAACAAATAACTGCTTTGATTTCCATTTTTCTTTTTATGACATTAAGCAGATTCTACTGGGGGAAGGCTTGGGATCTTTCGAGGGAAATGATTGACTGTGGATGCTCCCCAGACACTGTGACCTTCGATGCTTTGCTTCATGCAAATGTGAAAGCAGAAGTTTCCTTGTGGTATAACTTTTTGTATACTGAAGCAGAGAGTCACCATTCTTTCCTTTTATTGATTGGATGGGATCATAAAATTAATGTGTTTTGTGCTTGTAGTTGTGGACTAAATCTTATACAATAATTTAATTGATGCATAATTTCCACTTTTGTTAATCGCTGAATGCCAAAAAAGAGAAACCTGTCAAAGCTGAACAACAGTGATCAAATTCAAGTTCAACAGATTATGACAAAGGACTTCAGTGATATTGTACACATCCCATGAAACTTCAAAAACTACCTCAAGACATAAGAAAATTCAATGAGGGAAACTTTATATCTGGAAGAGTAAATATTTTATTGTAATTTAGTAGACATATCTGGATTATTTAATAAAGATTAAGCTCTTTAGGTGAATATATCAGACAGTACTTGAGTTTATAGTTGAAGTGTATTAATGATGAAGATTTATCAGAAGATAAAGTGATGAATATGGTGAATATTTTAGTTGCAATAGATCAGATCCAAGAGAGTATGCTTGCTTGTGAATGGGCTTCCAAGCATCAACAGTGCTATATATTCAAGCTGCTTCATGTACAGACCCCTGTTTCCATTACCTCCTGCCCTGGTAAGCTACCTTCATCTCAATAGAAGGAGATTTACTCAATGTGTATGAGAATACTCTATGTGCATTATTGGATTATAGTTTTTGATAATCCCCTAAAGTTTAGCTTACCATGAATATGAGAAATTTCTGATACAAGATAATTTCCAAAAGCCTTCTTCTTCATTCCATGGACTGTGAAGACCTTATGTTCTTAATCTGAAAACATCTGACTGTTTTACTAGCAATCAGATTGATCACCTCAAGCAATATTTGGTTGACCCCACCACCTTCACTACATTATTCAATAAAATGCCCAAAAGAATTGCATTTTAACATTTTATTATGAAGACCAGTCCCAATTCAATCCCATGCATACACTTTTGGAGCTACCTAATCTTAACTATTCTTCAATTCAAGTCCAAGCTAGGCAGTTGATGGAACATTGGACTGATTAAATCTTAAATTACATTAAGTGAAGGAATCCTGTGCGTGACATCATGGGTTCTGTGCAGCATCTGTCAAAACTGGAAAGACTGACATATTTGTAAACAGTTAAAATTTCTGCTCTGGCAGCATTCTTCTAATTTGTGGCAGAACTGCAACCTTGGAACAGGGCATGGACATTTATTACAGCATAAATAAAGCAAGATTTTTGTCAGATTTTACAGTTGCTTGGTGGACATGTTAGCAAAATGTAAATGCATATACATTAAGATAGACTCAAAGTACGCACTCAGAAAATAAAGATAACAGCAGAATGGCCCATACCAAGTACTATCTCAGCACCACAACCTATCATCTAAAAAGCACAAGGAGGCTCTTACTACTACTAAGAAATGCCAGTAATCCTTTATGTCATCACTGTGGTGCCAATATCTGATGGATTGAAATGTGAAGGTCAACATGAATCATGGCATTTTCAAATACAGAATTTCAATTTATCAGATTTTCGAAGCGAGAGGAAGATGAGGCTTTCATTTGTTAAAATTCTATGATACATCCCATCTGCTTTGAAGTAAAACATCCAGAATGGCACAAGACCTAAGAATCCAAAAATCATATAAGATGGCCAGAAAGAACCCAATAAGTTAGCATGGAAAGCTGCTGTCTCCATCGTCCAACCTCAAACCATCTATGTACAGAGGATGACTATGTACAGATATTTGAAATCTCTTTCATTTATTTGCAATTTCTTTCATATATTTGTAATTTGTACAGATATTTGGAATCTGTTTCAAAAACTCATCTATGTACAGAGGATCACCATGACTTTCAAATAAATATTTTCTATCTCAACAGCATATTGTTTATTTATTATACTCTCCTTATTGGCTGTGCAAAATTCATATACAGCAATCTTTGGGCTGCTCTTTAATTTTTTCTGAACTTTACAACTTAAGCCTTTTCACTCTTCTGTTGACTCAGTTTTCTTCTTCAATAATCTGAATACAGCTTTGGTTTTCTAATTTTTCAGTATTTCAAAATTGATTTATTATTCATTACGGTTCTGGATGAGGCACTGAATAGCATTTTCCATTACATGGGTTTTGGAAATTGGCGGAAATTCTGAAAAGTTGTCACCTTAAAATCTCAGCTTCAGTTCGGTTGGAGTTATAAGTATCATGCTAATAAGCTCGTAGTATTACTCTATTGCATTGTTGGTGCTAAAGCATCTATTTGTACCAATATTTTTAATTTGTACAGATTTGGAATCTGTCTCAAAAACTCACAGGTTCAACCATGCAACTTCCCCCATCTCTAATGTGTTTAGAAAAATAAATAACATAATGCAAGTACCGATAAAGCTTAAAAATGACAAAACTATGAAAACTCTTTCATAGCTCAATAGGATTCATCATTTGGATGGGTCAAGTGTCAAAGTTGGTTCCAGTAAGCGAAGATTCCAGATCTAGATGATTCATTCAAGACAGACAAATTAGATCTAGTGTCAAAGTGTAAGTTATGAAAATGCTCCTTTTGCAGGAACACAAGTATTGAAAGCAATTGGATCTTTGATGCTATTATGAGCTCCAAGACTTGAACAAGATCAGTCCCTGCAACTGTCTTGTACCCTTCTGTAGGTGTCCTGACTCCTAATTCACAGTATGGTTGATGAGATTGATTGAGTTTTATCTTTTTTGTTGCTTATATTTGTCTCTGTGTTCATAGAGTAGTTTCCTTACAAATGAAGTTCAGTAATTCCATTATTTCAGAGTTTGACTCAAATGTGGTCTTCTTTTGTAGGGCATTGGCTCCATATATTGGTTTTGGTGAAGTCAAGCATGAATTTACTAGTCAATGTTACTTATTTTATTTAACCTGTCAATGAAGTCGAGGAACAACCCGTTGGGCTAGCAGAGCCTAAAGTAGAAGAAGAGGTTACCCACTCTCATGCAATGGCCCAAGTTGCCCTTTGCCTCATCCTATGTGTTGCCTTGGTCGTAAGGTGACCTTCCCAAAGCTTGGATTTGGGTGTCAATAGGGGTTTGGGAGGATACAGCTTTGAGATTGAGAGATGCACTTTAAATCAAGGTTCTTTCTTGTGTTTGCTCTGTTTCCCCAATAAATATTAGCTCCTTTCTCATACACCGGATTGGATGTAGGATTACTGTCAAGTTGTCAACTATCTCGTTGTGATGATAGATGACTTCAATCCAACAACAACAAACAGATAAGGCATTATTGTGAGAAATGAAGATGGCATAGAAAGCAACCCAAGGAAGAGGAAGTCCCATATTGGTGACAAGCATTTATATGGATCTTACTATGAAACAGAGAATCCATTTTTGATATTCCTGGTTAGCTTTATTATAGTTGATGTACTAAGGAGCCATCCTCCTTGTAACTACTGTCCTACATGTAGTAGTTTTTGTATTTTAATTTCATCTTTAGACAACTTTGGATTTCTGTAAGGGTAATAGCATCCCATTTGGTGTTGGTTTCTAGCTTGAACGATATGCTCTTCTTCCCTATCTGGTGGCAACCCATGTGATAGATCTTGAAAGGGATCTGCAAGTAATTCTCTCTCTCTCTCTCTCTCTTTCCAGTTCTCCTTATCATGGATATGGCAATAGAACCTTCCTGGTTGAAAGGAAGCCCTGTTTTTGTAAATTATGTGTTGTCTGCATGATCAGTTTTTTATGATTGATAGAGAAGATGTGTTCTGCAATCAACTATTTTTTTTTTTTGGCTTAATTATCTATGATATAGATAGAAGACTCTTATTCCTTCCTCAATACTTTTCATGGTAGATGGAAGCATAAACCACCTTCAAGCAGCCTGATTGGATCATACTGAAAGGATGATATAGTGTAAGACATTTTCATTATACAATATAAATGTAGAATAACATGAATAAGTCATAACTGAAGTCTAATATGATTGGGATTGATTGTCACAGGCAGTGGACAAAGGAGTGCGGAAAGAATGTAGTGAAACTACAGTGGCACATGTGAAAGAACATCGCAATGTAGTCATTAAACTCAAAATTTTAATTGGCGATGTAGGGGAAGAGAAAACCAAGCATATACCTTTTGATGCATTCGAAAGCGAATGTGAACATAGGGAGGAATAATATATTGACCTAGCTCATATTTTATGGAAGGATGCGTTGGAACTAGAAAACACAACAGTTATCAATGTCTTTCTGGGTAAAAGACTACCGTGCTACAAAATTACTGCATGGGTAAACAAAAATTGGAAATTGTATCCCGTATTAAACTTCATGCCTAGGCGGTTCTTTGTGATTGTCTTCGACTCTGAACAAAATCTTAAGTTATGAGCACTGGAAGCACATAGACGAATTTATGTTCCTACAAAAATGGAAACCTAATTTCAACCCATTTGATACAAAGTCGATGAAAGGCTTGGTCATGGACAACTTACCTCTTCTTCAAACTCCTGAATAATTGCTTTGCCAGCTGCTGCGTCTAGTTCAACACCATCCCTCGGGCTGGCTATTTGTTCCTCTGCTGCTGCAATATCCATTATAAGATCTTCTTGCTGCAATATCCTCTGCAAGATTTTCTCGACAAATTTCAAAAAATCGACACAACTCTACGGTAGGATGCAGATCAAAACCCAAATGACACAAATTCTTTTTACCTGACACGAACCGATCTCAAGAAAACTTTACTAACCCTAAGCCGTGACAAGCTGCTCCCAGGCGGTCGGCTAGCAGCTGCGTAGCAGGTAGAGGCTGCATGCGGCGCCAGCAACACTGAAAAGTGGCAATAAAAAACAACACCTTGTTTAACCTACCGACGGTGGCTTTCACGGTGGCTTTCCTCACGACTGTCGTCTGACAACACGTCTGGCAACACTTCCCGGTTAAAGAAATTCCGGCGTGAGACAAATTCACGGCGGCAATCTCACACTATATATAGCCTATCGGCTAAAAAAACACAAAAACTTAGTAATTTAATTTTGATGGTCACCGTTAACCTGCTCTAGTCATTTACTTAGCCTTCATTTAAACCCTATACCTTCAAGAACCCTAAAATATTGCCTGATCTTCAATATACTATACTAATAATTTGAGGTAGAAAATTGCGGGAGCTGGTAACATATTCCAGTCAAAAAACTGATTTAGAAGGTCATCTTAGATCTGTACAGAATTTGAGAGAAACTTTAGCTTGGAAAATTGGGTACTATATTCTTCACAACACAGAAATCATTTAGAGTCCTTCATTTCTGGCTTCTTGTACTCTGAAGCAGATTGGCCTTGAGGTAATCAAAAGTCTTGTAGTGTTGGCATCTAATTTGGATGCAAAAGAATGAGGAGATAGTAATTTCTAAGTCTACAAACATAATCTATCCATCTCGAGTTCAAATATTTTTAAAGAAGTGTGGGATTTCTTTATCTGATTTAGGGCTAAAAGATTATAAATTCCTTTCTTTTCTCATTTATTTTTTGTTTCCAGGCTTAGGTCTCAAATGGGTGTTGAAATTGGGGGTAGATATTGTGAATTCAGTCTTTAGGCATCATGTAAACTGCTGTTTTTATATTCAGTCTTTAGTAAGACAATATCTCCTAAAATGGAGGCTAGTGTCCTCTATGAATTCACTGTCACTTTGAATGCTTTATGTGTGAATTGTTACATCAATCAGTCTGACAGGGAAAACTAAAAGCTGTAATGGGTGTTCATTTCACACATAACCATGCCTGTCAAAGTTCACTACAAAAGTAATCTTTAGATTTATTTTTCTAAATGTCTTCTTGTTTGGTCTTCAAGGAAGTTAAGATTTATAAGTTAGGCTTCCTAGTTATCTTAATGATTTGTCCTTAAATAATTTCCCACATTAATCTATACACAATAAGTTAAACCCAGTAAATTTTGATTTTTTATAATTTTCTAGGGTTTCTTTAGAATATTAGCCTTCAAGACCATGAATTTGTATTCATTAACCCAGAATATTTCCCCTGCTACACATGTTTTGGGTGCTCATTACAGGTTATGGTCATAAGAAGCAGATTACAGAGTTGCTGAAACGACCATTACCAATCCAAAAGAAACTCCTTTAACAGTAAAATTTGCAAGTATGAGCAGAAGCAACAGAGATTTCATACAACATGAAAACTTCAGAGACAGTTCTATTTAGAACAAATGTGATATTCCTCTGTTGACAGGTTTTGCAGAAAGTAGAACATATGACTTTATAGAAGATTAGTGGAACAACAACAAGAGAAAAAAACTCGTGTTTGAAGATCAAATAACCAGAGAAAAATCTTTTGCAGCTACTGTTATCAGCACAAGTTGTACATTCCAGACAAGTGTAAAGGTAAGGTTCAAAATAAATCATTCTGCTAAAAATGATTATTATTGTGTTGCTCTGAAAAGTTAATTATTGTCTACGCTTTTTAATCTTGTCTAAAGTGGATTATTGTTGCAAGATGGTGTGTCCCTTAGTCTCTTTGGTGTAATACAGTGTTTGGATTCGTGACATGGCTTAACAACCTATCATGGATTTTGTATAAATCTGACAGTTGTATCGGACATTAACAAATCAATCTTTTGATACAACGACAACCACCAATGTAACAAGTCCGATGTCTCTTCCACTGAAATATGTTGAGAATATAAGTATAATGATTGAGTTCTCCAACACATTATACCTCTTTTGTAGATCCATGAGCTTTGTTGAGCATCTAGTTTGTTTCTTATTATTAAATCTACAAATGAAGATAGAGCACCAACTAATGTCAAGGACTCAAGAGTTCCTTTGGAATTAGAATTGATTGAAAGGCTCAGTCAAGATAGAAAAGCATCTATCCCTCAAGAAGAGAAAAAGTAATATGAGATAATTGATTGAAATCTGTCTCTTCACATTGATTGAAAATATTTTGGGATAAGACTATATAATTGTAGGGCCCATATTGATTTATTGGCAAAGTTACTTGGTTTAGAAAGAATATGTAAAGGATTTGTTTCTAAAAGTTCTTACACGAATAAATATTTATTTCTAGATAAAGATAGTGTGAAAAAATTTAATTAATGTAATAAATTTCTACAATCTATATTGCTACATAAATTTGTTTCTAGATTTGATTTTTTCATCAATATTTCGAATCACACTCCGTGATCCATCTTCATGATGGTGGAGAGCAAGAGGAGAAAATTGATGGTGGATCACAGAGTGTGATCCGAAGTGTTGATGAAAAAAGCTTTAACACAATAAAATCCAGAAACAAATTTATGCAGAATTTAATTAATAAAGAAATAACTATTTTTATTGATGGCATTGAGTAGGAAAATTGCTTGACAATAGTTTTTGGTTGAGGAGGTATAGGATTATGAAAATGGAGATGATGAAGAAGACAATGGCCAGGGGGTTGTCGATGGGATACTTGCAAATGTGTGAAATGGTTATTTGGATTAGGAGGAAGAAAGGCTTATAGATTTGTGGATAGAATCCTATCAAAAGGCTTGCAATTTTTTGGTGACTTGAAATGATTTTGCTAGGAAGGTGGGCTTTGTTGAGAAGAGATCTTAGGAATCAATGCCTCCAAGGTTGTTCTATCATCTCCCATTATTGTGAGAGGTTTTAGAGTTCTTGGAGGTGTTGTATCATACAAGGGTTGAGATGTGGTTTTCTCCCCCTCATGTGACCTGCAAACATTGTCAACAATGAGTTCTATTTATGGCTTGTAGATTTGTTGGATGTACAAAAGTTGAATGGGCTTAAGGATGGAGCCCTTCTCCCCCTTGTGTGGTGGTCAATTTTTAGAGTTTTTTCTCTCCCCTCTTTGGTTAAGTTAGAACTTGTTGCTTTGGCACTCAATGTATGGTGGCAAGGGTTGATGGGCATGACAAGTTTTATAAGGCGTCTCCAATTTATTTTTGCATTAGAACTAATTTAGTTGCTCCTTTGATAAAACCTTGAGTTGAAATGATTAGTTGTAACTCTTGCTCCAAATGTATTGAGCCCTTATTTATGGAATTACTACACATGGTAAGAGAAATTTTCTTAGGGTTCCAAAAATAATTGTAAAATGTCACCCTTCAACATAGAAAATTCTCTTATTGGGAAGTTTTTGGGTGCTAGGCCAAACATTCACATTTTAAAAAAATAAGACTAAAGAAAATGGGAACTATTTGGCCAAGTCAAGACCTCAACTATGATTGATGATTTCTTTTTTAATCTTCTTTTCAAACCATGAGGATTGTATTCAGATAATCTTATATGGGCCTTGGTTTCTCAATAAGTCAATTTTCTTCCTAAAAAATTAGAAACTGAGTTTTAATCTTGATAAGGAATGCATTAATAGGGTCTCAATTTGGGTTAGGCTTCTAGGCTTGCTATTATAATATTGTGCGGATGAGGTTTGATGAATACTGCTAATTCCTTTATTAGGTCATAGTTGTTTTCTAAATTCTATGTGAATGCTAATGTGGATAAAGTGCTTCCTTATTTGGCCACTTTGTCCTCAAATTTTGGAGAATAAATGCAATATGTCGTATATATGGATTTCTTAATTTGTTTTCCAAAAGTTCCACAAGTCTCACCACTCTACGATTACATGCTTGAACAATAGGAGGAAAGAACATTTCTAGAGAAAAAAGAAAAAGAAAAATAAGAAGCCCAGTAATCATTATGCAAATGATGAGTTATCCTTAGAGAATGGAGGTGATGGGGATTGCACTTCTATGGTTAGAATTAACTCTAAATAAAATCTTAATAATTCTCCTATTCCTAATATTCTTGGGAAAACTTCTTTAGATGTGATAATTTTAGATGAGGTTTGTAGGGAGTAGGAATTTGTTAATGAGGGTTTGGTTGGGGTGCTCCAAGAAGAAAATATCACTAGAATTTTATGAGGGATTCAACATTTATTCATTTCACCTTCTTCAAACATGAAGAAAATGAAGATGTGATATTTGAGTCCAAGAGGTTTTTTTGGACAAGATGTTTACCAAAATCCTATGCATTCTTCTAGTTTTGGATTGACAATTAGAAAAGGGAGAATGTTTAGGAAGGTGATGTACTTCAAATATTCAAAAAGTAGAGCTATTTTAGTGTTTAGGACTCTTTACAACACCATGACTTCATGGCACTTGAATATATCTGTCTATTGGTATCCTCTATTTTTATTGGGTGGTACATCATGTGTTATTTTTATCCCATCTATATGAGGTGTGGTTGTTACTATTGGATTACAAACCTTGTGCTATTGATCCTTCATGTTGTCTCTTTGCTAATTGCTCATCTTGAGAGCTACATCTAATCTTGTCTATGTAAAAGAGTTGGAGCCCTATCAAATTCCCTCTTTTACCCTTAATAAAAAAATATTTAAAAATATATTTCTCTAAGCCTTTTCCAATATTAGAAATGGTAAGGAGTGGGAAGGCAAGGAGTGGGGAATGAAGTGAGAAGAAAAGATTTGAATTTGGGATGAGCAATATTTTTGTGTCAACAAAGGAAGGTGATGGAAAGGAGGATGATGGTTCAAAGTCCAGTGAAATTATTAATAAATTTTGTGGGATGGCAACTTTGATGAAGAAATGGAAGAATTATCTTAGACCTTTGAGTCAAGGTTTAAGTTAGTTAAATTATTATATGTGTTCAACCTCAAGCCTATTATGGGGAAGTTAGAATATTTTGTCATGTTACATACTCATGTCGCTAGAAGGAATTGTGGGGTCTCTAATTTTGTTGGTTCATGTGTTAAGGACTATGGAATTGTTTCCTTCTTTCTATTCCTCAGATGTCTTCTAATAAGAAAGTGTCAACTTTGGAAGTTCTAGTGATGGTGGGAAAATCTATTTCCATGGGCATAGTTTTTGAGATTGTTTTGTGTGCGGTTATGTATGGGTTGCCTCCTCTTGATAAGGGTTTTTTGGATGTCCTATTTTTGATAGACAGAGAGATTTCATATGGGATGCCTCAAGAAGTTATTTCTACATTTGAAGAGATGAAACTTGGTTGGGAAATCCTAGGTTGATGTGGTTAGCACTAGGTCCCATTTGGCCCCTTCTCATTCATGCCCTCTTGATTTAGTTATTCTTAGCAATAGAATGTAGATTTTTTTTATTAGAGGTAAAATAGGTTATGAAGGGGCCCCACAACCCTTTACAAAAAAGGACAACTGACTCAAAAGATAACTACAATAAGCACACAACAACCAAAACATAGTAAACCATCAACGTGGCACCAACCAAAAAGGAGGAACAAAAAATAGCAACTCTACATATTCTTTAGGATATCAACAACCTCCATGTCGCTCGTCCCAATCTTCTAAGAGTCATCCATAACTTCAGACAAATCCTTAGCAAGAGCCTTGGCCTATAGCTTGGTCTTATTACATGTATGCACACTAGGATCACTCACATTCACTCACTAATCAAAACATTCTGCACACCCCCAGCCTTATCAACAAAAACCTCTTCCTCCGCAGGCCTACCACCAACACTGGCAGCCTCACCAAGAGCAATCTCCTTACTTTTCTTGGCCATTTCCACAGGGGGAGAAATGTCAATAGATTCATACTTCACAACAGATTTAGTCCCTTCCCCACCCTTCTCCAAAGTAGCATTAATCCTTTCCATTTGGTCCTCAAAGGTCAAAATTCTTAGCTCTAACATCTGCTTTATATTCAAAGTTTGCTCAACAATAGAATGTAGAT
The DNA here is from genome assembly GCA_007258455.2 of Sequoia sempervirens. Taxonomy (NCBI): domain Eukaryota; kingdom Viridiplantae; phylum Streptophyta; class Pinopsida; order Cupressales; family Cupressaceae; genus Sequoia; species Sequoia sempervirens. The sequence continues at coordinate 15,239 of VDFB02190924.1, read as the reverse complement.
TGTTACATCTCATTTTGGAACCCTTTATACTATGTTATTTTGTTTTGTATTTTGATTATGAACCTAAAAACTTAAATTTTGAACAATTTGTATATGTGAACAATCAAATATTATATTAGTTTGATATAGTTTGATATAGTTTGATTAATTTCAACATAAAATTTGGTTTAATAGAAATGATAAGGAATGTTAAATTTTATGTTTAATGGCTTATGTTGATGCTTTTGTATATTATCGTACTAACTATATTTTTGGCTTGATAAGGTGTATGCAGGAGATTATTCTTAAGATCCAAGAAGAGAACCAAGATCACTCTAAAAATTGAGAACTCACACAAACACACCATGTACTGCATGATTACTTAATTGTGAAATTTTGTTTGAAGTTATTTGAATTATTCATTCATTCGAGTTGTCTTTAGTATTGAAAGATTGTGCAAAGTTCTATGAATTGTTCCTTTCTCTAATGGTAGTATGAAATATTCAACTTTAGTTATAATGTTTTCATAGAGAGAATATTATCATTGTGTTAAGTGTTGGAATTGATAAACATTTTTCTTATCTCGTCTTATTGCCTCCTCTAATCATTTTGACTGTTGTTATGTATATTTCAATATTTGTATGTTAGTTAGATTTAAAAGGTTACATGAAGGTTATTTTTACCTCATATGTGTTTAAACTCTAAATCTATGTTTGTCCTTGTAAAATTAAAAATTTAGTAACAAATCTTTATTCTTGTGTTTGAATATATTTCAAAAAGATAATGATAATTTATATATGTAATTATATATGTAAATACATATATATATATATATATATATGTAGAGAGAGATAGGATTCAAGCATTGTTAATGACATGTTTAAAAAAAAAAATTAAGAAAGCTTAAATGAGTTGTTTGAAACTCGGAAGGAAGGGCTATATGCATTAATGAGCATCTATGTAATTATTCTAGGCAATATCTTCTTCAATCTATTCACCATCACCTTGGTGATTATCTTAAAAATTCAATTACACAAAGAGATTGGTTTGAAATCTAAAAAATCCTCGCAATTATCCTTTTTTTGAAAATTTTCAGCATTGCATTCTTCCTTTAGACTCCTACACAAGCACAATTATTTCTTCGCCCATGAAATCCCAGCATGTCTGGTAGAAAAGTGCATTAAAAGCATCAAGCCCTAGGGATTTTTCTGGTTTCATTTGAAAAATCACCACCTTAACTTCTTCCTTTGTTATACAGGTGGTTAATAGTTCATTGTCCACCTCTGAGACTATTGGTCTCATATTGTCCAATATACTGTAATTTAGGGGCTCTGCTATGCCTTGACCGCTAAGAAGCCTTTCAAAATACTTGACCCCCAACCTTTGAATTTCTTTCTCTTCCACCATGATATTTCCCACTTCATCATTTGTTTGTGTTATCCTGTTCTAGCTACACCATAAATTTGTCGAGTTATGAAAAAATATTGTATTCATATCTCCTTCGTTAAGCCACATCTCTCTTGACTTGGTTTCCAATATGTTTCTTCCCGGGCCAACACCTCATTATACTCAGCCAATAGTCGCTTCTCCTCCTCGTATTCTTCACGTTGCATGCCTTCTTTCAAAATTCTATCGCCTCGATCATCTATCTCTATCTCTAGTCTTGCCTTCTCATCGAATATGTTTTTGAACACATTAACATTCCACTCCTTAAGCCTTTCTTTCAATTTTTCCAGTTTCCTTTGGAATAGAAATATCCTCGTGCCCTGTACTTGCACCGGTTCCACCCACCATTCTTTCAGGAGGTCCAGCAAATCTTCATGCCTTAGCCACATTTTCTCGAACCTAAACTACCCCTTTGCTGGCTTTGCATTGAGACATAAGGATATTTCAACGGGATAGTGATCAAAAAAAAATATTGGTCTGATCATGGCTTTTGGGGGCACGTCTTCTTGCATCCAATCATCTAAGACAAGATATCTATCCACCCTTTTCGCTATGTTTGTGAATCCCTATCCAGCCTTTCCGTTATGTTTGTGAATCCCTTCCTCCAATTGGTCCATGTAAAGGTGTCGTTCACTATTTTAATATCAACCAAGTTATTAGTCTCTACAAAGTTAGCAAAATCCTTCTGTGACTGTGACAGCTTCCTGAATCCCCCATTTTTTCACTCAAATCTATTATTGAATTAAAGTCACCGCCCAATATCACTCTGCCTTTCCTTAATGTTGTACTTATTTCTTCCCAGACTTTAGATTTTTCATCCGTTTTTATAGGGCCATATACATTATAAATTGTAAAAACAAAAGTTGAGGGTATAATTTTTACCTTCATTTTCATGCAATGTTTTTTTGATGTTACTAGGTCACTTTAGTGCTTGAGGGGTCCCACAATACACCCAATCCACCCGAGGCACCTGCTGCATCTATAAAAATTCCCTTCCATTTTTTTGCAAGATTTGACAAAGCTTTCCGTTTTGCCACCTGCTAGTTTCATTCCCTGAAGTAATATTAAGTCTGATTTTTTGAATTTCCAACTAATGTTTCACCAGCCACCTTTTGTTAGGGGCATTTAGGCCCCTAATGTTCCATATGATAATCCTCATCCTTTTCTAAGGGAGGGATTGCCTCCCTTGGATCTAGTCATGTATGTTTGATTTTTTAATCAATGGTTGTTTCCCTTTTAGAACTTCTTCCTCTCATTTTTGTTTGTTAGATTTTCTACTCACATTCCCTTCTGAGACCGCCTTCAATAATTGCATTATGTGCCTTTCCTCTATGATATATATTCTTTCCACCTCATTAAATTTTTCCCACTTTTATCGACGTGGTTTCCCCCCAAATTATTCAACGGGTTTTGGGGGCAATGCCCCTTGTGGGGTCCAAGGGCAGCACCTCTCATGCACTCCCTGTTGTGATACAAGGTGGGTCGAGGGGCAATGCCCCCACGGGGCTCGGAGGCAATGCCCATGAAACCTCAAACGACTTTTATTATTTTATAAAGGCGTCGGGTGTTATTTTTTCTATTGGTCAACATAAAAAAACCCTATTTTGTAACCGACATAAGTCTTAAAAATTGTCTCACTTTTATTATTTATGTGTTTTTCATTCCTCTATTTAATCTTTATTTACATTTAATTGATATTTTTTGTATACAATTCCTAACTTCAACCTCTTCTAACTAGTTTTGTAGTTCTGGAAATTCTGTTTCCTCTCTGTTAACAACTACTATATCACCCAATCCTTTGCTTTTTTATTAGGGTCATTTGTCGTTTCACCCATTTTCAGTTCTGTTTCAACCTTCTTTTCTTGCTTTTGTCTCCAAATCACCTTAGGCTTCCTTGGTAGGCATCTACAATCCTTCACATTATGATTTCTTCTTCTACAATTTAAACAAAAGAATGCTGGATTTTTTATTTCCAAAGATTGAGGCCATGCTTGATCGCCAAAAATTAGATTTATTTCATTTGCAATTTCATTAATTGCCAATATTTTCATTCTTGCGTAGATTAGGGATTCACTATTTCTCAAATCCACTTCCAGCATTGTTCCCAAAACATCCCTTATCATTGTCAAACACTTCCCGATGAGTATTCATAGGGTAAGTTATATAGTATTAACCATATCGGTCCTTCCTGTGGATTGCATTTTAATGGATTAAAATTCTTCTCCCACCGCTGCAGATACAGATAAGAGTTTCCTCATTACCAGTCCAATTTATCCATGACTGCCTCCCTCGATTCTTCGTTCTCCAAAACCACCACGAAGAATCCTCTTGGCATAAAATTATGGGTTCGTTCGCCATTTTTCTACAACCCACTCCCCAATCTCTTTCCGAGTCATCCTCTTCCCTAGAAACTGACCAATAACTGTCGTCCTTAAAAAACCTCTGCATCTTCCTTTACGATCTCAGAGACGTTGATTTCAATCCTCACTGCCTCCCTTGCATGCTGCACATTTAGATCCTTGTGCACATCATCTTGTACAATATTTTGTTTATCTCCTTCATCCCTCTCTGCAACCTTGTCTTCCTGCGCCATCAAACCAATCCATACACTTACGAAGATTGTTGATAACATGGTCAAATAATAAAAAAATATTTAATTAAAGTGGATATGATATTTAAAAATTATTATAAATGATTTAATGATTATAAATGAAAAAATGAGATTTTAGCTTTCAATTAAATAATTAAAAAATATTTAATTAATATAGATAGAAAATTTGAAAAAGATAATGATAAAATGGAAAGATAAAAATGTTTTAATTACTTTTAGGTTATATATGATCCGGTGGATATTTTCAGTGAAAATTGAAGTGTCTCCATTCTCTCCAGAATCTACACCATTAGAAAGAGCTCAGTGTTCTGGTTCCAACGCAACTCGAACAGAGCGAAAAGGAGTCTGTTTGTGCAAGTTATGGCCAGTCAAACCTTGGGTCAAACTGGGATCAGGGGCATCCAGGAAGCTGAAAAAATGTTATCAAAATTTTTTGAATTTGGCATCATCGTGAAGAGCTCGTCAAGACGATTCTGACGGCGTTCGTTTCGTCGAAATCCAACATCGTATGCTCAACTTATCAGCGGTCAAAGTTTGTAGTTGACTTTTTGAGGTGGCCCGTACGGATGCTGACGTCAGCATTCCGTACTATATGGACTGTGAAGTGGTTGAATCAAAATCTAACATGTGGCTTCCACGTCAGCATTGTACAAACCAATTACAGAGTGACATGTGGCAGTTTGTACATACAGTCAGCATTTTGCGTGGCACCATACTCCGAGTCAGCGGACATGTGGCAGTTGAGTCAGAGTTGACGTGGCATCCAAGTGGTAGTCCAGTCAGCATCCATGTCATCATTTAGTCATCCTCCACGTCATCTATCAAGTCAGCGGCCACGTCACTGCATAGTCATCAGACAAGTCAGCTTGCTGAGCGAATCAAGTCTTGACACATGGCGGGCAAGGTGGCACTGCGGATTGCCAGGTCGGACCTATCACCGTTTGACACGTGGCCTCATCGTCCATCTCCTCCATTGGCTGTTACAAATCTGTTTGTTTGTTGCAACAAAATAGTTGGAGAGTTTGATCCTCTAGTTTCCCGCTTGGGAGTTCGCCACCCAGCCGTTCGGCCATATCCGGGCCTCTAACTAGCATCGGTGGCCGTTTGGTTTTGTTGAAATTATGTTCGAAAGTTTGTTTAAAAAAAAACCCGATGTGTTTTGAACCCGCATCCTCCGGGTTCCCAAAAGGTTTGTGCACCACTACTCCCTCTAATAGATTTGAAAATATGTTGGCATCGGTGTGTTTTATTGCATGTTTTAAGCCGAATGCCTCATATTTTTAAACAAACTCCTAAATTCTAAATAAAACAAAAACAACCTCCCAAACAATAAGCCCGGGAGTGAATAATGAAAAGGGGCTTAAATTGATTAAAGGGGATATAATCTAGATTTTTATGTAAAATTGGGAGATGTAATTGTTTTTTTAGAGAGATATGGAGGATTTTCAAAAATATGATTTGTAATTTGGAGAGATAGGGAGAATATTGCAAAATCAATTGCTTAAAGGCCAATTTGAGAATTTTTTAAGTATTTAAAGGGGAGAGAGTGAGTGAGTTTGGTACTCATAATTTTCAAGGAAAGCTGGTGCTAGGTGTTATAGAGGAGTTCTAGGAGATTCTTGGAGCCATTTTCGTACATCAGAGTATGGATATGTTGCTGAAGTGCTAGAAGAAATGGTTTTGGTGCAATTGTAATTTTGATTTGGAGATTAATTGGATCGGTCACACTCCATTGGAGCAGACCCAGAGACGTAGTCACATTTGTGACGAACTCCGTAATCAAACGCTGTTTGCACTTCTCTTCTTCTCTCTCACCTTCTCTCAGTTTGTTAATTCTTTCATTTTGTTATTTCCTTAAGTTAATTTTGATTTAATTAACTTGGAATAATCATTGTAAAAAATTAAGCATTCATTTCTGCAATATAGTCTAGATCCTATACAGATCAATATATATATCCTAAATAGTCAAGTTATGTTTGTTGGGAAAATCTAAAAGAAAATTGAAGTGAATGAATATTAATAAGTTATGCATAACACCAATGAAGTTGAAAACTAACACAATTTCATTTTAATATGTTGACTTTCCTTAACAATGCAAGAAGTAACTAACTTCTTACTTTCCACTTCCTTCTACAACCCAAAATAACCAAGGTTTCTTCATTTTTATCTATTTTAAAATATAAAATTATAATATAAAACTATCTATAAAGACAATTTAACAAGTTTGAAATCAATGTATTTATATATGGGAAGCTATATATCTAACTCTTACTTAAACTAATAGTATTCTATCATCTATTGAATTATGGCTTGAAAAATATGTTGAATTCAACTTCACATTAAGCATTTGAATCATCGATCACCTAACCCATGAATCTACATGTAAATATCCCTTACACTATTTTTTTAAAATTATACTCTTGAGTGAAAGCTCTATGAAAATGATCATTAGGTAGTGTTTTACAATTATATTCTTACTCTTCTTGAAATGGTGGCTTGGTTTATTTTACTAACACTTCATGATCCAATCAAAGATCTCAATTCTCCAATTACAAGACTTTTGGCCCCTAAAAGCTTAGAAATTTATGAAGTGACAATTTTTTTTCCCTTCCTTTTAAGACACAAGATGATTTTCCTTGTCAATTATCTTTTCAACTGTCAGTGAATGAATTGGTTAATGATAAATATGCTCAAAATAAATGACTCCTAGCCTTGCTTAGCACTAGTATCAATTCACTAACAACTTTGAAAAGACCACAATTGCATTTGTGGTTTTTCTCTGAATTTTGGAGGCATAACTCCCTTAAATGATATGTAATGAATCTAACTAAACTAAATAAACATGTGTACGCTTTTAACCAAAAAGCATGAAAGACAACAGATGTTAGTTCATAAATATGAAACTAACGCGAATGCGTAAACAAGATCCATAAACGATCAAAACAAAGATTGAAAAGATATATGACTATCTCATTAAAGGAAATAAGATCATACTATAATAAATGGACACCATAAAGCTTATCTCACAAAGAAGAAATAACTTTATTGCACACATAACACAAAGATCAACGTACTAAGCATCTCATTATATTCACAACTCAAAGATTATGAATTATTACAGCATGAAATAAATGACCAAATCCCTCTCGAAAATACCACAAAGTGTATATCTGGAGATCCCCCCCTCATCTCCTTCTCCATTTTCTAATATATATAGCAAACCAACTCCACTAAACGGGTGCTAAAGCTGTTACTAAATTGCAATCTTCTTGTTTCCGTATCGTCTTCTTGAAAATGGCTTAAAAGAAAGATCAATTGAAATAATTATCTAACAAGCGAAAGGACATCAAGCAAGAAAATCGATCTTTTTTTCATTAATGACCACCGAATGACCAATCTTACAATTGAATAATTAATGCAACTTTAAGGAGACACCATACGATAGCATGTGTATACTGTCTGACTAGAAATGTGATTTAAAGCTAGTTCAAATCAACCATTAATTCAAACTAAGTTTCCATCTCACCAAATCTAAGGAGAAAGTGTCAATGTCCAACCAACCTTCTATAAATTCAGCTAGTGTCACCATAATTCATCGTCCTAGAGCATCCAATATGGAAATTTCTTAGAGTGATGGTTTTTATGCAAATGATTTCATTATTTTGGATGAGATTGAGTGCAGTTTAATGTTCAGGCATCTATATGATCAGCTAAAGGAAGTTTTCATGATACAAAGTGATGTGGAAGAAGAAGTGCTTCACAGTATTCTAGCCGAAGTGTTTTTGAGCCAGACACATGTGCACAAAATTGCTCTGTTAGAGCATTTCGTGTATATGATCATAAGGACCTCTAGTCACCACAACTGGGGTATGAAGGTGTTTGGATGTCGAGTGAGGCCTGAATTTCATCACCTTGTCAATGTAGCTATTGTTGGGCTCAACCATTATCCTCAGAGCGGTTTGGTGGGTGATGTCATCTATATTGCGTCAACTCTTCTGAATGAGGTTATGGAGGAAGAAATCAGTCTTCTTTGCTCAGGTATTGTGAGAAATAACATGGGACTTTTTGCCCAATTTATGCAGTCGTACGACAACCTGTTATCTCCTCAAATTAAGTGCATTCAGGTTGTGGTTGAGGGCATTCGAGTTTCGATGTTTTCCCTCTATGTTTGACGTGCCCCCTTTTTTGCCATCGATATGAACTTTTGTAGTCAAGTCAAACAATTTTATAGTGTCAATGTAATGTAAATACGTACATACACACACACACATATATATAAGAAAATATCACTTTAATATCTCTATACTCTTGTATGCATAGCTTTGTTTACTCTTGTTCATATCATATATGAAAAATTTTAGTTTCTTTCTCTACATAATGTACTGGTTTTATGAATCAAATTCACTACGATTCCATTAATTATTAAAAGCTTCTGGGTGGCAAAACAGTTAGTTTGTGTAACCTAATAAAACAATGCTTGGGTTCCAAACAATTAAAAGAATACCGCCCACAAATATAACTTGCGAGGTAAGCTATTGGGTAACTTCTAACATATGACAACTCATCACGTGAGTTATTCACATACATATAGCCCCTTTTTTAAGGAAACAGTGGGTTAGGATAAAGTCATAAAACATCGCCTAGCCAAAGAAATAACAATATAGGCAATAAAGCAGGTGGTTAGAGAAACTAATGAAAACCCTACCTAAGTTTGAGAGGTACAAAAAAACTGCCTGAACATGAGTTTAAATAAGAAGACTAAGGCACATAAGACAACATAGTTGAAAAAGGGAAGAGTCATGTTTATGAGTAACAATGGCTTTGATTGGGGACAAGGACTATAAAGGACACAAAGAACCCAACATGTATGATTTGGAGGACACACTTGAGGGGATTTCTCTCCTCTTTGATGACAGTTTCAGTACAACTGTTATCCCATCTACTTTGTCGTTGGAGATTGACATTCACGAGTCTCCTCCATCACTTGATTTGTCATGTTTCTTGGTTCAGTTTGACCATGATTCTGTTGTGGCTCATTCAAGCTTGGAGGATCTTCATCAGTTTTCAGAGGCATACGTGAGCATTCATGCTTCCTCCTTTCAGTTGGACATGGAGTGGCTTCATCATCAACTTATGGATTTGTTTCTTCCTAAGGGAAGATGTCTTGCTTGCAGACATTGGGTCATCTTTTGTTTTCAGGCATTCTTCATCAGCATTGGAGCTTCTTCATCATGGGGGGGATATCTTATCTCTCTACTTCCTTCTTATGGGGGGGTATTTGATTGTATATACATGATGCATGTTGTCCTTGGGGGGTATCATTGAGTCCTCCATACATCATGTTCTTTTTGTTTTGTTTCTCTCTCTTTGGAGAGGAGTTTTGTCCCACTGGGTTTTCTCCTTTTCTCCCGCTTGTGAGATTGCATCATTTGCATTGTAAATGGGTACCTAACATGGCCTAGTAGCCGGGACCCATAGTCATAGTCTTTGCACAGTTTGCATAATAATCTTCTCCCTAAGTTGCACTTAAGGGGGTGTTGGTGTGAATAATTGTCTTGTACCTAGCTAATTCATTCACTAGGTAAATTAGGGGACATATTCACATGGTTAAGTTTACTTAGGTAAAAGATTCTTTCTAGAAGGCTTAGTTGGCTTATCTAGAACTTATCTTATCTAGCTAGGATGCATCATTTCCTAGGTGATTAGGTTGTTGGTTGTCTCATGTCATAGGATCATGACATTTGTCAACATCATATTCATACCTACTCTCAACCTTGCCCATATAAGCAAGGCATCTCATGTACACTTGTATTCAAGCAATCAATCAATCTTGCATTGTGAAGCAAACTTTCTTGCCATTCTCTCTCTTGTGGAAGTGGTTTTGGTTGCAACTGATCTTGGGGGTGTTGGGGAGTCACCATTAACTCCTACATAAACATTTGGTGAGGCCTAAATTTCATCACTTTTTCAATGTAGCTATTGCTAGGCTCAATCATTATCCTCAAAGCAGTTTGGTGGGTGATGCCATCTATATTGTGCCAACTCTTCTGAATGAGGTCATGGAGGAAGCAATCACTCTTCTTCACTCGAGTATCATGAGGAATAACATGGGAATTTTTGCATAATTTCTATAGTCACACGACAACCTGCTATCTCTTGCTCAAATCGAACGCATTCAGGATGTGGTTGAGGGCATTTGAATTCTAATGTTTTCCCTCTGTGTTTGAACAAGAATGTGTTCCCTTTTGTTTGCTATCGATATGAACTTTTGCAGTCAAGTCAAACAATTTTGTAGTGTCGATGTAATGTAAATACGTACACACACATATATAATAAAATATCACTTTAATATCCATGTTCTCTTGTATGCATGGCTTTGTTTACTCTTGTTCGTATCATGTTTGAAAATGTTGGTTTCTTTCTCTGCATAATGCATTGGTTTTATGAATCAAACTCACTGTCATTCCATTAATTACTAAGAGCTTTTGGGTGGAAAACGGGTAGTTTATGTAACCTAATAAAACACCACTTGGGTTCCAAACAATTGAAAGAATACCGCCCACAAATATAACTTGTGGGGTAACCTACTAGGTAGCTTCTAACATATGACTTGACTCATCACACAGGTTATTCACTGTGCCATAGAAAAATGGCCCCTTGACATTTTCATGGTCTTTTAAGCCTTTCTTCACGATGCTTGGTCCATTTTTCTTTGATTTGTTTATGTAATGTGACTTAAACACTCACATTAGGTCCTAAAAATTCAAATTATGGCATCTTGTGAAGGTGTTGTGAAGTGTTGTAAAACATTTCTACACTTTTCTTGACTCTATTCATTACAATTCACCTAAAAATCACCTTTTCATCACTTATCAAGTCCTATTTTGAAGTGTTGTAAAGTTGCAACAAGCTTTCATGCTTTTCTAGGCTTGTTCTCACTATTTACACCTTTCTTATGCTTTATTTGACCCCTTTATGCCCTTATAAGGCTTAATTAAGTGTATTTTTGAATGTAAAGCTAAAAAACAACATTAAATACAAGATAATTCTTGGGTATGTGTAGGATCATGGTGGGCTAAAAAGTGGCAATGAGGAAAAAAGCACGTCTTTCATCGACTGAAAAACGCGAAAATATTGTGTTGACTTTTTTTAGGCTCAAGTGTCAGTACACACCAACATAGCAAACACCAAACCTATTTTTACAATTCCGATATCTGATTTGTAAAAAGCACGTATATAAACACTTTGTCGCTGTTTCAAAGTTATTTCACAGTCAACAACCTGCGGGCGCATAGTGAATTGATTCTTTGCGTAACAGATATCCGATTTGACCAAAATTCGATTTGAAAAGGTAAGATTTTTTATTTTTATTTGATTTGATTCAATTTTGAATTAGATTTGAATAATTTCAAATAGTTTTTTGTGGATTTTTTAAAAAATAAGGGTTTTTGATTGAATTTTTATGAAAAATTTGAGTTTAGAATGGATTTTGATTAAAAAATGAATGTTTTTGTGGATTTTTTCAAAATAGGGTTTTTGATTGAAATTTTTATGAAAAAATTGAATTTAGAATGGATTTTGATAAAAAAATGAATGTTTTTTGTGGATTTTTTTTCAAAATAGGGTTTTTGATTGAATTTTTATGAAACAATTGAGTTTAGAATGGATTTTGATAAAAAAAATGAATTTTTTTTATGGATTTTGATTTAAAAATAGTGTTTCTTATGTATTTGTATTAAAAATTAGAGAATTTTATAGATTTTTGTTAAAAAGTAGGGTTTTTTTGGATTTTTTTTAAAACCTAGGGTATTTTTATAATATTTTCATTTATATTGTCTAATTTTAATTAGATTAATTATTTTTTAACTTTAATCAGGCATTATGGCTACTGAGAATGAGAATACACAAATTCCACTAGTTGAAAATAAAAATCCACCAGTTGAGAATCAAAATGCAGAAATGCCAAATGCTCCACCACCTTCACAACCATCAATTGAAGACTTAATTCATGAAAAATTGGAGCAATTGAGGGGCATTTGTGATGTTTATAAGAAAATCCCTCGATTATCGCATATGTCAACCACATTGACAGGAATAATTACAAATTTAGAAACCCTCTCCACCCAACATAATGCCTTTCATTCGTGGCAAGAAACCATGAGGGAATATTATGCATGTGGGTTGTCTTATGATGATGTGAAAGATCTCCAAATAACAAAATCCCAAATAGCCTCTTTATTTATTAACCCTAGCACTGGTTTGCTAGTTAATGTTAACAAACCAAAACTTTCTATAAAATGGTGCACGCATAGGGGCATAGTAGATAACTTTTGGGATCGTTGGTGTATGGTTTTTGATAAACCACCCAACAACAATCTTGATGTACCTTTTTACTTTATTAAAAAATTATATGCTGAGTTTTTGTTAGGGCATCATGTCAATTACTTTGACATTAAACCCTTATAGGGCATTGGTGGAGGTATGCCCCAGGATAGGCCAGGGGCAGCTAGACTAATCAGGCGCCCACATGTTCCCTGTCCTCCCCTTCCTCCGCCACCTCTAGTACAACATCCAGATATTACAGAGGATGCAGCCACACAAACTATCTAGGCCATTCACTCTTTGAGTGGTCTTTTGGTTTCCCATGCTTCTTCAGTAGCTCAGCCACAGTCTGGTGATCTTGGTGATGGATCCAGTGTTGCTACATCATCCTCCTTGGGTCCACATATTTGCAATACATGCCAGCAAATATGCTTGGGTCCTATTATACAGCCCCCTGAGCATCCATTAGACACTTTTGATTATGACATCCAGGATGTGGAGATTATAGTAGATCACATGCAAGGGAGTGGAGCACACCCTACAGAGTCCTCTCCTGCTAGAGAGGTGGACATTGGAGTAGTTACACAGGTAACATTTAAGGTGTAAATTCATAACTTGCATTTTTTAAAAAATGAATATTAATAAGAGATAGTATCAAGTACTAATATTTGTTTACATGGACTATTTAATAGTTAATGTCTAAGGAGGAGCTCACACGGGTGACTGATAGCACCCTTAGGGCCATTTCATTTGGCCTTGACATATGTATTTTCGTACTCACTCATTTACATTTTTTTACTGTATAATTGCTCATCATTTGAATTGTCAATAATGAAATTATATATTAACTTATATGTTTATCTTATTCTCTGCTTGTAGGAAACACCTAGTGCGAGCGAGGTTCGACGCTCTCCAAACTATTGCTCTCCACACTATGGAGGCACAATGTTAGATAAGGGAAAGGTAATTGAACTCAAATTTGATTGAATTAAGATTTATAAGATCTTTTATTGATTATGCATACATTGACATAGATTTGTAGTTTCATATGTACTTTTCATTTTTATGTATAGGTGGTTGTGGGCTATGCATCATTGTTCATAAGTGCCACAACACCTGAAGGAGTAGGTATTTGAACACCTGAAGGAGGAGGTGTTGAAACACCTAAAGGAGATACAGAAAAAGATCAACCTAAAGAGGTATGTGTATATTTTATTTTGTGCTTGGTAAATATGTTCTTATTACCAACAATTTTATGCTAACTTGGATCGATTTCATGTTTTGTTCACATATATAGATTGACATTACAAAAGTTGGTTTGGTTAGTTCTTTGAGAGGGGTATATTCTAGGACTCCTGACCCTTCAAAGAGACGTATATTTTAGGTAATCAACATTTCAATTTTAGAGTTCAATTATAATTCAATGTGTATTGATTTTTTATTAATTATTCGATTTTAAATTATATAGTATAACTAATCTCAATTATGGTTTGAATTTTTCTTGTGTAGCTACCTTCAGAGCCAACGAGTGCTTCAAAGAGGCTCCATTTTGATGATCCACTAGTAGTTTAGGATGAGATAGACATTTTGGCATGTAAATTTTGAATAGATTTTGAGATGGCATATGCCACATATTGTAAAACTTTGTTTGAGTTGGAGTTGATGCCATTTTTGTATATGGACATACACTTGATTATTGGATAATTTGATATATATAGAAGTTGACAATCAAAATTGAATTTCCTCCTCATGTGCATGATTAAAATCTTTGAAAATTTAATCAAGTGAGCAATGGTTAAATATCAATGTACAATAGCATAAAAATAATGGTTAAATATTATGTAGTTTACATTCATATTGTTGATTACATTGCATTTCCCATCTTTCAAACTCAAAGCATTACTTCACATTGCATAAGTAACAACTAGATGTTGATACATGAAATTTTTTTAATAACAATATAGTTTAAATACAAAGTCAACCTAAGCAGTTATGCAATTACTTCACATTACATAACTAATAACGAGGAGCAGCTATCAATTGCATTAGCTTGTCATGGAATTCTATGAGACCACATTTTTTCGAGGAAACTTGGCACAAAAATTACAAAAAGTGAAAATAAAGCACTCAAACAAACTTTAAAGGGGTCTCAGGCCTGCTGCCCCCTCATTCCACACACTATGCAGCCATTTACTTGCAATGTAGGGACCGAACAATGGAGAAAACATGTAAAAACTATATATATATATACAACCTTGAAGCATGAATTATGATTAGAATATCACATAACATCATATAAACAAAAAAACCACTATAAACTTGAATGTCATTTAAAACATGCATGTTAAATAATCATTGTTGAAACTTGAATTGTGGGAGCTTGATATACATATTCAATTGATGCTAGGTTTCAATTTGTATGATATTGAAAAAATAAGCCAACGAGTAGAGTTATCAGCATTCTTCAAAAATCATAAGAATTCTTTTAGTACACTAGCCATTTTGACATCTTCTTGCAGTCTCAAACGTTATTTTGTATCATTGTTACATTGGTCTTAGTTCAATGATGTTGAACAATTTTAGAAAAAAGAAAGTTGTGTCATGGTCTGCATTCAATCCAACAAGCAAAAATGAAAGCTTAGCCTCTTGGAATAAAAATTCTTGTTTGCAAAACAAATGAATAAGAATGAGGTAGTTAAGGTGTTTGAAGTTATTTAGAGGTCCATGATGAGTTGGTGATGTAAACTATAAAAGACACATACCTCTTCGAAAGAATCAGAGTTGGCTATTGTTGCAGTAGGTCCATGATCAAGTTGGCTATTGTTGCAGTAGGTCCATGATCAATCTTGCCAAAAAATATCGCAAAAAGTGCATACAAAAT